>JABCRI010000215.1:0-223657 GCA_015143295.1 Tetracentron sinense | reverse complement strand
TGTATAAACTTAGTTTGAGTCATGTATTACATTAGAGTTGGGTAGTCTTCGTGGTCTATGTTAGGTATCTTTCCGCGGTTCTATCCTCTATGTATATGCTCTGTGGGTTTTTGCAGGTTAGGTCTGTCAAGCAAGTCATGTAAGCCATGATAGTCGTCCAAAGTTCACTCTAACTCCTAGGGTGGTTTTGGGTCGCGACCTGATGGTGAATGGAGGTGGATGTTGTGCGATATGGATGCCGTGTGGTGATGTGAGAATGAATTGGGGGGGGGAAGGGCATGGTATAATAATGAAATTACAAGTGTGATGTGAGCATTAACCCACCTAGAACGCATGATCTAGGTTTAACGAATAATCAAACACACCCTCTGTTTGATGAAAGCCAAGGTGAACAAAATAAATGATAAATTAAGGGAACCATGCTTAAGTTACTCGGGAAATTTGTTAGGGTTCATGATAGGTGTTTCTTACATTGCTTAAAATGTTGTAGATTATTACTCACTTAAAGTGTTATATGGTATGCTTTGTGAATTACCCAAATGCCATATTTAATTCCAAATGCAAGTATGCACACGATTTCACGAGCACGAATGCATGGATGGTTTATCGGCGTTTTCAAGAACACGGTTTGAGGTGGGGCATATCGTACTATATGTTTTACCTCACTTTTGGCAGGACAAGACAATCATGCATTTCATAAGAAGAGTCTCTCTTCCTCGCAAAGTGCATCCACAAACATAGAAGGGTCTCCCTTCCCTCGCCCCCCAAGTACATCTCATCAAGGGGGACATCTCACAAGTGAAAGGGTTTTTTCTTGACCCCATGAGAATTTAGGACCGAAGGGTCTCCCTTCCCTCACAAGTAGTACTTTTCCAAGCATGATACAATGCATGACATGGCACGGTCATGACAAGTATGGGCATTTAGGAAGAAGGGTCTCCCTTTCCCTCACAAGTTAGTTTACTTTCCCAAGGCAAGTGGACATGGCCTATACGGACACACATGACACGCCATGATACGCTCAGATAAGACAACATGACAAGTTTTCAAGCACGGAAATGGTATTTGCAGTCAAGTCAAGTGCCCCACGGTGTTTTCAAGGGTGTTATCGGCTTTTCATGAAATACAAGCATGATTATCAATTGCCTTATTCCTTGTATGATATTGATGGCTCATGTCTCTTTATATGTGAAATGGTTACTGCTTCCGTATACTGCTATGGTTTTTGGCTATGACTATGGTTAGTATTTACCTGGAGTAAGTATGTCTGAGTATTCCACTGATCAGCAGTACTTATTATGTTGGCAGGATTCACTGCCCCTGAGGGAGCAGCTGCTCCCATCCGATCGAGTTTGTTGCTCCTAGTACATGGGTGGAAGAGAGTAATGCCCGAGGATGCCATTTGGAGGAACTCCCGTATTTGGGGGTTATCAGTAGGTGGTGTTCAGATTCTGATGTGGATTAACTGTGGGTGAGCATGGTGATTATATCCATGTATTTTGGGGGCATGTCATCGCATTTTCTTTGTTTGTTTCTTTTATATTAAACTTGGACCATGTGCACTTATACTTATAGGTTTGTTAGACTTCCGTCTTTTTTTTCCCCCTGTGTTTATAGTTATGCTTCCCGATGTTATCCTCTATTATATATGTTCTGTCGGGTTTTGCAGGTTGGTTCGTCAAGTAAGTCATGTAAGTCATGATTAAGTCGTCCAAGATTCACTCTCTCTAACTCCTAGGGTGGGTTTTGGGCCGCAACAACGAAATTTCGCTCGACAATTTTCAGATTTTGTGGACCATCTTACTACAAAGATTACAAATTGGTACTGCCTTCTCAATATCACTTCCTTACTTGTTCTCTTCAAACTTTCTTTTCTTGTTCTCATCTCCCGATTCTTTCTTATCTCAAGTCTTTCTGACTGGTTTCTTCCCTTTGTCATTACTAGGATTTTGGAATTCCTCATGAACACTTTCAATCTTCAAAGCCGATCCAGAATATCTATGAATGATGTGAATCGTTGAACTGCCAACTTTCCTCGGATTGCAGTTTTCAATCCTTCCTCAAACTTATCTATTCTTCATTGCTCATCTTCCACCAATCGTGGTGCAAACCTTGATAGTTCATTGAACTTTTGCTCATACTCACTCATAGTCATACCCCCTTGTGATAGGCCTAATAAAATAACTCGATGAATCTTGCCCATGGGATAGGCCTAAGGTTCGCTGGGATGATTCTCTCCACTATTACCCACCAGTGTTCAGCTTCTTCTTTTAACATGAACACGACTAACTCGGTCTTGTTTTCCTCAACACAGGCCATTGCCCGAAAAATCTTTTCAATACCAAGATTCCATTTTTCGGCCACTAATGGGTCAGTAGACCCTAGGAACGTCGGTGGTCTCAACCTCTTAAATCTCTCTATTCGACTTCCATTTCTTTGGTTCAAAGTCGGCACAACAGGAGCATTATCCAGGTTCTGCTGTTGTATTAGGTTTGCTAGGGCTGTTATGGCTTCAAGGCTCCGGGTAGGGTATCGTTGGGGCTCTCCTAGGCAGCATGTTTTTCTTATTAAAGAAAATAATACTTTAATAACTTGAAAATACAAACAAGGCAAACAATTCACCAAAATCATAATATTCATATAATTTATGGATATTACATTCATTGAAAGACAACTTCAAACTAATATAATTAATTATAACCTAAATATATAAGGCTCAAAAGGTGTTCCTAGATCCCAAACTAAAAGCCTCTGAGTTATCTCCAAAACTTTCTTCCCATAAATCTTCATCTCCTAGAGGCTTACTTGTTACCTCATCTTCCGAGAAGTAATCATTTGAATCCACTTTTCAGTCACTAAATGATCAATAAATCCTAAAAATGATGCATACTTTAATCTATTCCATTTATATCATTTTGAAGTCATCAGAATTTTTTTTTAGGATACTATCATTCTCAATCATCACCTAAAGATATAACTATTTCTGATTAACTCTAAACGATCATATGAAAGTTATCCGAAAAATTTTCCCTCAAATTCATCTTCAAAATTATGAGGATTACTCATTATTTCTTTCTTGTAGTTTGCATCTATCATCATAAATCACCACTAATATAATCCAATCATTCTATGATCTAGTTTGCATAATCATCTCGACTAGTCATTCTATGATCTAGTTTGCATAATCATCTCGACTAGTCATTCTATGATTAAAGCACATTTTCCCTAGTCTATACTATTTGTATCTACGTGCATAACTAGATTTTTTTTTGTATATCTATGTATAAAACTAAATTTTATACATAGGCACATGCTATAATGGGAATTGCTTCGCTTTGATACCAACTGTCACGACCCGACCTAAACTTACAATTTCACTAATGAAATTTAAGAGTAAATCTGATCGTGAGATCCTCTTTTCATAAATTGCGGAAGCATAAAAATAACATGGGAATTTTGACTTTTAAACTCTTCCTTATCCATTCACAATTGTCATCATTTCATGTCCATATGAAACTTAATGTTTACATAATCCAACTTAATTAAATCAAAATTAACATAACATAAGGAAATATAAAGCATAATTAAAAGCGACTTCGCCCTTCCTCGAACGTTACTTCCAATTCGATCCTTCACCAGTTCATCTGGTGACGTAAAATGTCAGTGAGCTATGAAGCCCAATAAGAATTTTAATAACATTAAAGCATAATATAATTATTTAAATAAACAACCTTTTTGCAGTAATATAATATTAAACTCTTTCATATTATGTAAACACTTTAGATATTTCCTTTTAAATATCTTTTAATTGTATCCGGTTTATCTTAAACTTGTCTCTCAAGATGATAGCCGAAAGGTACACCTCTTTAGACTCATTTCGTCTTGGAGTTCTCATTAACTGCTCATGAAGTATTGCCGAGCGGTCTTTCTTTACTTCGCCATTGTCTTGAGACCCTTTTAAGATAAACATTATTTATCTTTCGTTTACCTTTTTTTTTCCAGACTTATCTTAAACCTGTCTCGCAAGATGATTGCCGAAAGGTGCACCTCTTTAGACTTATTCCATCTTAGAGTTCTTATTAACCCCTCATGAAGTATTTTCGAACGGCCTTCCTTTACCTCGCCACTGTCTTGAGACTTTTTTAAGATGAGCGTTATTTATCTTTCTTTTACCTTTTTTTTTCCATACTTATCTTAAACCTATCTCGCAAGATGATTGCCGAAAGGTACACCTCTTTAGACTCAGTCCGTCTTGGAGTTCTCATTAATCCCTCATGAGGCCTTCCTTTACCTCGTCACTGTCTTGAGACCTTTTAAGATAAGCGTTATTTATCTTTCTTTTACCTTTTCTTTTCCAGACTTATCTTAAACTTAGCTCGCAAGATGATCGCCGAAAGGTACACCTCTTTAGACTTATTTCGTCTTGGAGTTCTCATTAACCCCTCATGAAGTATTGTCAAACGGTCTTCCTTTATCTCGCCACTATCTTGAGACCTTTTTATGATAAGCGTATTTTTCTTTTTCTACATTGCCTACTCTTAGCTTAAGACCTTATAAGATATTTATCTCATTTCCCATGTCTTATAAATAAATCATCCAATTTCCTTTGTCTTTTCTTAGCTTAAGACTTACAATATAAATTATTTCATTCCTCTTTCTAGGAAATATCAACACATATAAAAATCGTCTATTATAATTATATATATACTATTTTCATTCTTTAAAATATAGTTAGTTTCCATAACAATTACCCTTGTAAACATTTCTACAAATATTCCTTTAAAATAACCCTTATCTAATATAATATTTAGAAGAGAGTATACACATGCAAGATATACATAACATCATTATTATGCCATTTTCAAACCAAGGTGAAAACATACTTAACCCTTACTTACTCTTACCCTTTATTCTAAATCGTCGTTTAGAATAAGATTACCGAAATTACTTACTTATTTCATCTTACTAACCTTCATTCTAAATCACCATTTAGAATAATATTACCAAAATCACTTGCTCTTTTGCCGAATCCGAATTAGGGTCGCTTAGCACCTTTTTTTTCTTCTTTCTCCTTTCTTTCTTTCTTTCTTCCTTCTTTCTCTTTCCTTTCTTTCTGTCTAATCTTTCATGGCTTTGCACCAAATGGAGCGCATCAAGGGGTGGGCATGGGGTCCTTTATATAGGCAGGGGTCTTGGTCTCATTAAATCTTGGTTCATCCCCTTTTATTAACTCTTAGTTCATGAACTCAATTAATTACATGAACCTAATTAATTGGATTCATTATAATTAATTCATTCTAATTCATGAATCACTTTAGATTCATGGTTAACTCATTCTCCTAACCATAGTTCGTGTACCATATTAAATTAGATCCATGGTTAACCCCTAAGGTTAATACTCTAACCTTGTTAATGATACAAGATTCATGTTTCTTAACTAAATACATAACCAAGGGTTTAGTACTTAGCTATGTACATCTTAACCAAATGTCCAAGGGTTAAGACCCTTATTAATGATATTCATGCACTAGTGTGAACAAGGGTGGGCGTGAGCTTTATCCAAGGTAAAGATTTGGGTTCTTCTCCCTTATCTCATTCTTACTTCCCTAGTTTCATGAATATAATTAATGCAAATGACAGGTGGCACATATCACTTAGGATTTCATCTTGATCGTCCATCATGCCACATGATTAACCCATCGAGTTAAATACCTCTAACCTTGATTAATCTTGGACACCCCTACTAGGGAATTGACAAGTGGCACTAGATACCCCAATATAAATCTTGTAAGTCCATCACATAGATGATGATGTGTGGTGATTGATGCTTCTAACTCATGATTAACACATCATCTAACCTATGATTAATTCATGATATACTCCCTCATTAATTATTTGGACATCCCCCCTAGGATGTTTCCATGTGGCACTTGCCACTTGCCATAATCTTAGCTAATGTCTCCTTTCTAATATATACATGCATTGATATTAGGTTTAATACATAGTATATATTTTCATCTACCTTAAGCAATCATTAAATCACATGCTTAAGTAATGATAGGAATTTCCTAATAAATATTTAATATGGAATATTTTTAATTCTAAAAATATTTGGGTCGTTACAGTTGGATTGTGAACCTGGTAGTGCAGTCTGCAGATTGTAAACGAGAGGATGAGGACAATTCTTTCTTCACCATTAAACCTTCTAAATTCTATTATAGGAAGAGTGAGAGAAAAGAGCAAGGGCTATTTAACCATTAGTAAGAAAGTTTCTCAATCTTCCTAACCTCATGGTTGGAGTAGATAAGTTAAAGATTATCTTTCCTCTTTACAAACTCTAAGAAAGGAGGTAATTGATAAGGTGTAGTAGACTACTGCTATAATGTATGCAATTTTGATGTCACGACCCGACTTAAACTTAGCATTTCACTAATGAAATGTAAGAGTAATCCGTCTGTGAGATCCTTTTTCTCTTATAATGCGGAAGCATAAAATACCAAGGGAATTAAAATTTTTGAACCCTTCTTCTCTTTCCATATGCAATAGCCATCATAACCATGTCCAAAATTAAAGTTAGGTTTACATAACCAGTTTAATTACATCCAAATAGACATATAACAAAATATAACATCAAAATCAAAAGCAACTCCGCCCTTCTACGAACGTCACTTTCAAGTTGTTCTTTTACTATTCATCTGGAGACATAAAATGTCAGTGAGCTATGAAGCCCAATAAGAATATTCAATAATATCATGCTAAATGACAAGTTAGAATAAGCATAACAATATAGGATATATTATTAAGACTTTAATATTACTTCCAGTATGTCTTTTCAAGATCTTTTATCAGGATCCAGTTTATCTTAAATCTTGCCTCTCAAGATGATCCCTGAAAGGTACACCTCTTTAGACTCATTCCGTCTTGGAGTTTGACCCCTCATGAAGTATTTCATTCCATCTTGGTGTCATCATTACTCCTCATGAAGTATTGTTGAACGGCCTTCCTTTACCATACCACTACCTTGAGGCTCTTTTAAGATAAACAATTTTTATCTTTTTATTATTTTCCGACTTATCTTAGCCCTACCTCTCAAGATGATCATTGAAAGGTACACCTCTTTAGACTCATTCCGTCTTGGAGTTTGACCCCTCATGAAGTATTTCATTCCGTCTCGGAGTCATCTTTAACCCCTCATGAAATATTGTCGAACGGCCTTCATTTACCTTGCCACTATCTTGAGGCCTTTATAAGATAAGAGTATTTATCTTTTCCTTGCCTTCTCATTAAGACATTATACGATAATATTTTCATATACATCATAACATTATGATTATATAATTTTGATTCTTGATTATACTAAGAATCGTTACTTTTCATACTTTAATTACATTCATTTCTTTATCATATTTCCTGAATGTAATATAGCACAATTATCATAGTATCATCACTTTAATGCATTAATATTGCATTATTCTTACTATTTTCCAGCATTAGTAATATTATACTATTTTCCAATATTTCAATATAGTAATATTATACTATTTTCCAGCATTTCATAATACTATCATACTATTTTCCAGCATTTCAATATAGAAATATTATACTATTATCCAAAATATAATAGAATATACATTACTTAATCATAACCTTCATTCTAAAATATCACTTAGAATGATATCACCGAATATCACTGACATAATTCATCTTATTTCGAAAATAATTGCCTTTACTACTAACCTTTATTCTAAAATGCGATTTAGAATGATACTATCAAATATCACTTACACTTTTTAACGAAACCGAAGTAGGGTTTGGTACAATCCCTTTCTTCTTTTCTTTCTTTCTTTCTTCTTCTTTTTCTCTTTCTTTCTTTCTTACTTCTTTCCTTCTTTTTTTCTTCTTTCCTTCTTTCTCTACTTCCTCAAAGCTTGAGCGCCACAATGAAATAAGCACAATAGTGGGCGTGTGGGGTCTCTAGTTTCTCTAGAGTTTATCACAAATGGATGGGCATCAAGGAGTGGGCGTGTGGTCCCTATATAGGCCAAGGGTTTGGCCCCTATTAATTCTAGGTTCATCTACTTATTACTCTTGATTCATGAATTCCATGATTCATGAATTACCTTAATTAGATTCATAACCCTTGTTTAGGATCCCTAATCCTTAATACATGAATATCTTAAATACAAGCATTTCCTTAACTCTAGTTGGATACATGTATTTCTTACATGTTACTTTATTTTCCAGTATTATTTTAACTAAGGTAAACATTTTAACCCATGGTCTAATCATCATGTGTATATATTCTATTTCAGCATTTGCTATAGTAATCACATAACTCATGGTTCACCATGGTTGGGCGTGTACATCTCCCTATCCCAAAAATGTGTCTCTTTAATTAAAAATCTAGATTTTAGATACATTCTTTAGACTACCATACATGCACAACCATTAATATGGTTCATGTTGTTAATATTAATTACACCAAGAGTTAACTTCTTGGTTAAGTTAATTCTTAAACTTAACCAAAAGTGGGCGTGTGCAATGTGTAAGACCCAAGGGTTAATGTCCTAAGTTCCTAACCTATACCCCATGGTTTACTTAACTTGGGTCATATCCACAATGGGCGTGAGCTTTGGTTCTTCCCCCTTTTATCATCTTGATCCATGCTTATTTTAATGGAGATGTCATATGGCATTTGTCCTCTATACTCCAATCTTGACCGTCCATGCTTTGGATGGTGGAGATCATTCCACTTGTCAACATGATATTCTTTTAATCCATTATTGGCTTTATGATTAACTTATCATAGTTAATTGACTAACCATAGTTAATCTTGGACTCCATTTTATATAGTGTTGACATGTGGCACTAGATACCTCAAGATTAAATTTGTCCACTCATCTAATAGATGATAATGTGTGGTGAATAATGCCTCTAACTCATGATCAATTTACTAGCTTTGTCATTGATTCACTCTTAATCATTTGATTAATTCCTCTAGGATATTGTCACATGGCACTTGCCACATGGCATGATCTCAGTCATTGCCTTCTTATATACATGTATTAATTTGAGCTTAATACATCGTATATAACCCTTATACTATAAGCAATATAATTTATATGCTTAAATGGTAATAGGGATTACTTAATATTCAATCATATATTATAATATTTTTATGTTAAAAATATTCAGGTCGTCACATTTTTTTGTTATATGTTCATTTGGATGTAATTAAACTGGTTATGTAACCCTTAACTTTAATTTTGGACATGGTTATGATTGCTATTGCGGATGGAAAGAGAAGAAGGGTTTAAAAATTTTAATCCCCTTGGTATTTTACGCTTCCGCATTATAAGAGAAAAATGATCTCACGGACGGATTACTCTTATATTTCATTAGTGAAATGTTAAGTTTAAGTCGGGTCGTGACAGTTGGTATCAAAGCGAGGCAATTCCCATCATAACATGTCCTTAGGTATAAAACTTAGTTTTATACATTGAAAAATAAATGATTTGTTTTGAACCTTAATGATCTTAAGGTGTTTGTTTTATAGGAAAGATGGTCACCTGAAGCAAACCGCCAGGAAAAGTTTCACGAGGCCATGGATTGTCCATCCACCTCCTGAACCATCGGTTCCAAAGAGAATGACGGCTCGAGAATACCGTGCATCTCTACTAGTACCTCCACCATGGGAGGCTACTCATGTGGTTCAACCACCACAAGAGCCATTAAGGGCCATACCCTTACAGGTAGTTCCTCCACCTCCTGTTTATATTCAGGTTGACTCATCAGAAAGTAAAGATAATGAAGAGGAAGATCCTTCCGAAGATAGTCAAGATGAGGAGTTTTCTGAAAGGGAAATTAGTATTGATTCCCCTATTTGAATTGATAGTATGGATTCAAACGAATATATCTCGGAAGATGAGGTGACGAGTAAGCCCTTAAGAGATGAGGACTTATTATAAGAGAGTTTTGCAGATAACTCTAAAGAATTTAGTTTGGTATCTAGGAAAACCATCTAGAGCCTAGAGCCTTCTACTTATATGTTTTGAATTAATATTGCTTGTTGAAATTTCTTTTAATGAATGAATGATTTTTATGAGTTTGCTGAAGTTTTTGCTTTAGTGTTAGTATTTTCAAGTTAGTTAATTTCTATTGTGTTTAATAGGAAAACATGCCACCTAGGAGAGCCCCCAACGACACCTTAGCTGGCGCCTTTGAAGCCATAACAACCCTAGCAAACTTGATACAACAACAGCAGAACCTGAATAATGCTCTTGTTGTACCACCCTTGAATCAAAGAAATGGAAACCGGTTAGAGCAATTCAAGAGATTGAGGCCGCCACTATTTTCTGGTACTACCAATCCCTTAGTAGCAGAAAAATGGATTCAAGGTATTGAGAAGATCTTTAGGACAATGGCCTGTGTTGAGGAAAACAAGACCGAGTTAGTCGTGTTTATGTTAGAAGGAGAGGCTGAACACTGGTGGATAACAGTTGAGAAAACTATCCCAGAGAACCTTAGGCCTATTCCTTGGGTAAGATTTACTGAATTATTTTATCAAAAATATTTTTCATCTGCTATGAAGAAGAGAAAAGAAATTGAATTTCTTCAACTCACACAAGGGAGTCTAACTGTGAGTGAGTATGAACAAAAATTTAATGAACTTTCGAGATTTGCACCACAATTGGTGGAAGATGATCAATGGAGGATTGATAAGTTTGAAGATTGCAATTCGAGGAAAGTTAGCAGTTCAGCGATTTACGTTGTTTACGGATATTTTAGATCGGGCGTTGACGATTGAAAGAGTTAATGAGGAGTTTCAAAAGTCTAGTTTTGACAAAGGAAAGAAAACAATCGGAAAGATTTGGGAGAAGAAACCAATCAGGAAGACTTGGGATAAGAAATCATTGGGAGACAGAAACAAGAAAAGAAAGTTTGAAGATAATAATCAAAAGAAGGATAAGGGAGTACCCACTTGTGATCGTTGCGGTAAATGGGGTCACAAATCTGAAAATTGTCGAGCAATACCTGGAGCATTTTTTAGTGTGGCAAGATGGGACATGTCAAGAGAAATTGTCCAGAATTACCAAAGCAATTGATTGATGGAGGCAAAGGTCGGGTCTTCGCTATTACTCAGGAAGAAGCTCAAAAATGTGAGGATGTCATTGAAGGTAAGATGCTTCTCTTTCAAATTCCTATAATCGCACTAATTGACACTGGTTCTACACATTCTTTTGTGTCTTCGCACTTTGCTAAGAAAATTAGTATAAAGCCTGACACATTTGAACATATGATGTTGATCACTACACCGTCTGGAAAAATTTTGTGCACCAAGACCATATATGATCAATGTCCTATTCAAATCGATAGTGTACAAATGACTATTGATCTCATAGTATTAGATATGAAGGATTTTGATCTTATATTGGGGATGAATTGGTTGTCAGAACACTATGCTATAGTTGATTGTAAGGCTAGGACAATAACTTTTAGAATTCCCGGCATCTCAGAATTTGTTATGCATGGAATCGATAGAGGAAAGCCACCTAGAATAATCTCAGCTATTAAGGCTTATCAAATTATCAAGAAGGGATGTAAAGGTTACTTAGTCGCAGTAACGGTTAAAAAGGGGGAAGAGATTATGATCTATAACACCCCAGTAGTCAATGAGTTTCATGATGTATTTCCTGAGGAATTACCAGGATTGCTCCAATTCGGGAGATTGATTTTTCAATAGATGTCATTCCTGGTACAAGCCCGATATCGAAAACACCTTATCGGATGGTGTTAGCAGAACTTCAAGAATTGAAGATTCAATTGCAAGATTTGTTGGATAGGGGATTCATCCGACCTAGTATTTCACCTTGGGGAGCGCCAGTTTTATTTGTCAGGAAGAAAGATGGGAGTATGTCTGTGTATCGATTATCGTCTGTTGAACTAGACAACTATAAAGAATAAATATCCATTGCCAAGGATAGATGATCTTTTTGATCAATTACAAGGATCACAGATATTCTCTAAGATTGATTTGAGGTTAGGGTACCATCAATTACGAGTAAAGGATGAGGATATCCAGAAGACGGCTTTTAGAACTCGATATGGACATTATGAGTTTCTGGTGATGCCTTTTGGATTAACTAATGCACCAGCTGTATTCATGGAGTTGATGAATCGTATCTTTAGACTCTATTTAAATCAATTTATAGTTGTATTTATAGATGATATATTGATCTATTCACCTAATAGGGAGAAACATGAAGAGCATCTTAGGATTACACTCCAGACCTTGAGGGAAAATCAATTATTCGCAAAATTTTCTAAGTACGAATTTTGGTTAGACAAAGGTATCTTTCTTAGGTCATATAGTCTCCAGTGATGAAATTTCAGTGGATCCATCCAAGATTAAGGTAGTAACGGAATGGGAAAGGCCAACTAATGTCACGGAGATTCGAAGTTTTCTAGGCTTAGCCGGTTATTACAGAAGATTTGTTGATGGATTTTCACGGTTAGCCGCCCCGTTAACTGAATTGACAAAGAAAAATATCAAATTTGAGTGGTCACCAACAAGGGAAAAGAGTTTCCAAGAATTGAAGAATCGATTGACCACAACCCCAATTTTGACAGTTCCCTCGGGAACAAGAAGTTATAAAGTCTATTGTGATGCGTCTCAAAAAGGATTGGGTTGTGTATTGATGCAAAATGGAAGAGTGATTGCTTATGCATCTAGACAATTGAAGATTCACAAGCATAACTATCCTACTCACGATCTTGAGTTGGTAACGGTCGTTTTTGCATTAAAGATTTGGAGACACTAATTATACGGAGAAAAGCTGGTAATATTCACCGACCATAAGAGTTTAAAGTACTTGTTTTCCCAAAAAGAACTCAATATGTGTCAACGAAGATGGATGGAATTCTTAAAGGATTACGACTGTACCATCCAGTATCATCCAGGTAAAGGAAATGTCGTTGCAGATGCACCGAGTCGGAAAACCGTGGGAACATTAGCAAGTATGAGAATGGGAATGTGGAAGATGATTGAAGAATTTCAAGATTAGGATTTGAATGTTGAGGAAAGAAGATTAAAGTCAGTATTGGCTAGTATTCAGGTTCAACCTGTCTTGATACAAAAAATCAAAGAATCCCAGACTCAAGATTTGGAATTATTGTCACTTAAGGATAAAGTTGAGAAAGGTCAAGCTAAAGATTTCGAAGTTTCATTTGACCGGACCCTACTATTTCGGAATCGAGTTTGTGTATCAAGTGAGCTGAAGTTGAAGAATGAATTATTGAGCGAAAGCTCACAAGTCTCGATATGCCATACACCCAGGAAGTACGAAAATGTACTATAATTTGAAAGCAAATTATTGGTGGAATGGAATGAAAAAGGATATTGCTGATTATGTAGCAAGATGTTTGGTGTGCCAACAAGTTAAGGCAGAACATCAAAGGCCAACGGGATTATTGAAATCATTGCGTATACCGGAGTGGAAGTAGGATAATATTTCCATGGATTTTGTAGTTGGTTTACCCAGAACAAGAAGAGGTCATGATGCTATTTAGGTGATTGTGGACCGACTAAATAAGTCAGCACACTTTCTGGCAATTAAAAATACCATTACTTTAGATAATCTCTCTAAACTTTATATTTAGGAGATTGTTAAGTTACATGGAGTACTTGTCTTTATTGTATCGGATCGTGATCCGTGATTTACATCGAAATTTTGGCGAAGTTCTCAAGAAGCTTTGGGAACACAGTTGGATATGAGTACGGCTTTTCATCCACAAACAAATGGACAATCAGAGCGTACAATCCAAACTTTGGAAGATATGTTGAGAATTTGCAGTCTGGATTTTCGAGGAAACTGGGATGATCATATACCGCTCATCGAGTTTGCTTACAATAATAGTTACCAAGCAAGTATCCAGATGCCGCCCTATGAAGCTTTGTATGGAAGAAGTTGTAGATCACCGATATGTTGGAATGAGGTTGGCGAAAGAAAATTATTGGGTCCAAAGATTCTTCAAGAGACAAATGAAAAGATTCAAATAATTCGTCAAAGGATCAAAGCATCCCAAGATAGATAGAAAAGTTATGCTGATGGAAAACAAAGAGATTTAGAATTTCAAGTGGGAGACCATGTTTTTCTAAAAGTTTCTCCATTAAAATGAATTATGAGATTTGGGAAGAAAGGTAAACTCAGTCCTCATTTTATTGGTCCCTTTGAGATTTTAGCAAGAATTGGAGAAGTAGCGTACCGTCTCGCATTGCCACCGGAATTGTCAAGAGTCCATAATGTGTTTCACATATCAATGTTAAGAAGGTACGTGCCAGATTCTACTCATGTGATTCAATAGGAACCAGTGCAGATTCATGAAGATTTATCCTATGAAGAAAGGCCCATCAAGATTATTGATCATAAGGAACAAGTCTTACGGAATAAGACAATCTCTTTAGTAAAAGTATTGTGGCAAAATCACGGTCAAGAAGAGGCGACTTGGGAACGCGAGACCAAGATCAAGGAAAAGTACCCCCAATTGATCGAATAATCAGGTATGATTTTAAATTTTAAGGACAAAATTCCTATAAGAAGGGGACAATGTGACGACCAGAATATTTTTAAAATAAAAATATTAAATATATGATTGAATATTAGGTAATTCCTATTACCATTTAAGCATATAAATTATATTGCTTATAGTATAAGGGTTATATACTATGTATTAAGTTCAAATTAATACATGTATATAAGAAGGCAATGACTGAGATCATGCCATGTGGCAAGTGCCATGTGGCAATATCCTAGAGGAATTAATCAAATGATTAAAAGTGAATCAATGACAAAGCTAGTAAATTGATCATAAGTTAGAGACATTAATCACCACACATTATCATCTATTAGATGGGTGGACAAGATTTAATCTTGAGGTATCTAGTGCCACATGTCAACAATATATAAAGTGGCGTCCAAGATTAACGATGGTTAGTCAATTAACTATGATAAGTTAATCATAAAATTAATAATGGATTAAAAGAATATCATGTTGACAAGTGGAATGATCTCCACCATCCAAAGCATGAACGGTCAAGATTGGAGTATAGAGGACAAATGCCACATGGCATCTCCATTAAAATAAGCATGGATCAAGATGATAGAAGGGGGAAGAACCAAAGTTCACGCACATTATGGATATGACCCAAGTTAAGTAAACCATGGGGTATAGGTTCGGAACTTAGGACATTGACCCTTGGGTCTTATACATTGCACACGCCCACTTTTGGTTAAGTTTAAGAATTAACTTAACCAAGAAGTTAACTCTTGGTGTAATTAATATTAACAACTTGAACCATATTAATGGTTATGCATGTATGGTAGTCTAAAGAATGTATCTAAATTCTGGATTTTTAATTAAAGAGACACATTCTTGGGATAGGGAGATGTACATGCACAACCATGGTGAACCATGAGTTATGTGGTTACTATAACAAATGCTGAAATAAAATACATACACTACGATGATTAGACCATGGGTTAAAATGCTTACCTTAGTTAAAAGAATGCTAGAAAATAAAGTAACATGTAAGAAATACATGTATCCAACTAGAGTTAAGTAAATGCTTGTATTTAAGAGATTCATGTATTAAGATTAGGGATACTAAATAAGGGAATAAGGGTTATGAATCTAATTAAGGTAATTCATGAATCATGGAATTCATGTGTAGAGCCCCGGACCTTTTCACAGTTAATGCATGACACTTTCGTTGTCATTCTGCCTTTTTAAGAGGTATAATTAATAAATAAGGAAGAAATTGGGAATTTCAAAACGTCAGAAATGTTCCTTTTCGAAGTACGAACACAACGCAAGTTGAATCGTCAAAATCGGACGAACGAGTCAAAAGATATGGCCAAAATAGTCTGGACCTGCAGGCAATCGTAGCTCGGTTAGGCACTAAGGACGTAGCTCGATTATGCGCTAAGAACGTAGCTCGGAATGCGCTAAAGACGTAGCTCGATTATGCGCTAAGGACGTAGCTCGGTAATGCACTAAGGACGTAGCTCTGTCAACGTACTCTGATAACGTATACGTTGCGCAACAGACAACGGGTGCGTTGTGCAGCAGACAACGTGTACGTTGTACAGCACAACGGGCACGTTGTACATAAGACAACGACAACGAGCTCAGCACCACGTGTTCGGCACTATCCACAACGGACAACGTGTTCGGCACTATCCACAACGTGACAACGGGTTCGGCATCATTCACAACGGACAACGTGTTTGGTACTATTCACAATGGACAACGAGTTGACACTGTTCACAGCACAACGAGTTGGCACTGTTCACAGCACAACGAGTTCGGCACTTGTGTTTTTACAGAAATTCAGTAAGGGTATTATGGTCTTTTGGTCGGTTCACACTTACCTTAAGAGTTTAACCCGAGCCTTTAGGGCATCATTCGACACTTAGAGAGTTTGAGAGAATAGGAGAAAAGAGGAGAAGGCGATTCCTAAACCTAGGGTTTCCAGTTTTGAGAGAAATCAAAGGGTTTTGAGACCCTAGATCACCTCCAGTCCGGTTTTCTTCAAGATCTCGGCTCAAGCTCGTGCGAAGCTCGTGTTCCAAGCTAGGGCAGCAACTCACAGTCGTTTGGAAGAGAGATTTCTTCCTCATTTCTTCAAAGTCGGTACTTCTTGCTACCTTCCTAGTTATAGATCCTCTTTTCCCTTCATTTCCCTTTATTTTCTTTCACTTACACATGTGCTATGAGATGGATGGTTGTGAATGGTGAATGGAGATGGAATGGGCGACTGGATGCCAATGGTTGTGTGTGATGAACAAATGGGGAAGGGCATTGTTCCAAATAATGAACATACATGTATGATTTGTGTAAAACCCACCTAGAAAAGCATGTTGTAGGGTAAATCCATAATGAACACACCATGTTTGATGAAATGCCAAAGTGAATAAAGTGAGTTGTAAATTCGGAAATGCATACCCAATAAATTATGAATATTGCTAGGGACCATGATAGTGTGTTTCTTACTTTCCCTAACTGATTTGAATATTACATTGCTAAATCATTGATGTTATGTGTGTTGTGAAATTACCCAAATGTCATATTTAAATTTAAATGCAAGTATGTACACGGTTCCCACGAGCACGGCATGCATGACATGATTTATCAAGGTTTTCAAGAACATGATTAGAGGTGGGACATATCCTACGATATGTTTTACCTCGCTTTTCACAAGAAAACAAGAACCAACATTCCACGAGGGGTCTCCCCTCTCTCACAACTGCATATCATGAAGAAGGGCCTCCCTTCCCCCGCAAGTATATACATATCATGAAGAAGGGTCTCCCTTCCCTCGCAAGTGCATTGCATAAAAAAGGGTCTCCCTTCCCTCTCAAGTGCATCTCACAAGGATATCTCACAAGTGTATCTCAAAAGTTACATGATCACAAGCAAGCACGCATGACATGCATGACATGACACGACATACAAGAATCAAGCAAGATAGACAAGACAAGCTTTCAAGTACGAAAAGATATTTCAAGTCAAGTCAAGTGCACGATGTTTTCAAGAGGATTTATCGGCTTTCTATGAAATACAAGTATGATTATGAATTGCTTTACTTCCTTGTATGATATGAATTGTTTCTGTCTAACATATGTGAATTGCTCCTACTTGATGTATGCTATCCGTATGCTATGACTGTTGGTTAGTATTTGGTACCCGCTGAGTATTCCATGCTTAGCCGTACTTCTTATGTCGGCAGGTTTTGAGGGAGCTGCTGCCCCATTTGATGTTTGTGCTCCTGGTCCATGGGTGGAGGAGTACGTCGAGGAGCCTTTGGAGGAACCTCCCGTAGAGGGTTATCAGTAGGTGGTGATTAGATTCTGAGTGGATTAGCTGTGGGTGAGATGAGAGTTAGATTTATGTATTTTGGCGGGCATGTCCGCACTTTCTTATGGATTCCTTTTTGTGTAAACATGGATTTAAGTATATATATACATAGAGGTTTGTTAGTCTTCCACTGCATTATGTTAGAGTATGTTTCTGCTGTTTATATCCTCTATTGTATATGCTTTGTGGGTTTTTGTAGGTTGGTTGTCAAGCAAGTCATGATTAGTCGTCCAGAGTTCACTCTAACTCCTAGGGTGGGTTTTGGGTCGCGACATCATGAATCAAGAGTAATAAGTGGATGAACCTAGAGTTAACAGGGGCTAAACCCTTGGCCTATATAACGATCACACGCCCACTCCTTGATGCCCATCCATTTGTGCCAAACTCTAGAGAGACCAGAGACCCCACACGCCCACTATTGTGCTTACTTCATTGTGGCGCCCGAGCTTTGAGGAAGTAGAGAAAGAAGGGAAGAAGAAAGAAAGAAGAAGAAAGAAAGAAAGAAGAAAGGGATTGTATCAAACCCTACTTCAGTTTCATTAAAAAGTGTAAGTGATATTTGATAGTATCATTCTAAATCGCATTTTAGAATGAAGGTTAGTAAAGACAATTATTTTCGAAATAAGATGAATTATGTAAGTGATATTCGGTGATATCATTCTAAGTGATATTTTAGAATGAAGGTTATGATTAAGTAATGTATATTCTATTATATTTTGGATAATAGTATAATATTTCTATATTGAAATGCTGGAAAATAGTATGATACTACTATTATGAAATGCTGGAAAATAGTATAATATTACTATATTGAAATATTGGAAAATAGTATAATATTACTATGTTGGAAAATAGTAAGAATAATGCTATATTAATGCATGAAAGTGATGATACTATGATAATTGTGCTATATTACATTCGGAAAATATGATAAAGAAATGAATGTGATTAAAGTAAGAAAAATAACGATTCTAAGGATAATCAAGAATCAAAATTATATAATCATAATGTTATGATGTATATGAAAATATTATCTTATAATATCTTAATGGGAAGGCAAGGAAGAGATAAATACTCTTATCTTATAAAGGCCTCAAGATAGTGGCAAGGTAAAGGAAGGCTGTTTGACAATATTTCATGAGGGGTTATAGATGACTCCAAAACGGAATAAAATACTTTATGAGGGGTCAAACTCCAAGACGGAATAAGTTTAAAGAGGTGTACCTTTCAATAATCATCTTGAGAGGCAGGGCTAAGATAAGTCGGAAAAGAATAAAAAGATAAAAATTGTTGATCTTAAAAAGAGCCTCAAGATAGTGGCAAGGTAAAGGAAAGCCGTTCGATAATACTTCATGAGGAGTAATGATAACACCAAGATGGAATGAAATACTTCATGAGGGGTCAAACTCCAAGACGGAATAAGTCTAAAGAGGTGTACCTTTAAGGGTTCATCTTGAGAGGCAAGATTTAAGATAAACTGGATCCGGATAAAAGATATTGAAAAGACATACTGGAAGTAATATTAAAAGTCTTAATAATATATCCTATATTGTTATGCTTATTCTAACTTGTCATTTAGCATGATTTATTGAATATTCTTATTGGGCTTCATAGCTCACTGACCTTTTATATCTCCAGATAAACAGTAAAAGAACAACTTGAAAGTGACGTTCGAAGAAGGGCGGAGTTGATTTTGATTTTGATGTTATATTTTGTTATATGTTCATTTAGATGTAATTAAACTGGTTATGTAAACCTTAACTTTAATTTTGGACATGGTTATGATGGCTGTTGCGTATGGAAAGAGAAGAAGGGTTTAAAAATTTTAATTCCCTTGGTATTTTACGCTTCCGCATTATAAGAGAAAAATGATCTCACGGACGGATTACTCTTACATTTCATTAGTGAAATGTTAAGTTTAAGTCGGCTCGTGACATTTGATGTGTATGTTTTTTGCTTTGATATTAATGCTACCCTTATATCTATGTGAACACACAGAGAGAATATCATTGTGGTGTATAATGGGTCTATTCCGACCCCACCTTGTATTTGGTTATCTTGTAATCGTGGGTCATGAATACAATTGATTGTATGTAAGCATGTTACCGAGTAACATGCTTACTCGGATGTATTACAATGATTGGCACATCTTCGATTCTGTTGTTGAATTGGCACACTGTAATCTCCCAAGGTTGGTGCCCATATCGCATGGACATGCATAGGCGTTATTCCACACATCCAATTTTAGGTGAATCTGTATGGTCACCATAATGCCGCCAGCATCATGATCAATCTAGACCTTTGAATTGGGCCCATGCACCTCTATCTAAGCACCATGTTTGTGCATTATTTTTATAGACGATTATGACATGATTGCACACATATTTATTTTGGTACACCCACTTGAACAAATGTATGCATAAATTATGAGCATGATTATTAATTATTAATAATAATAAATTAATTGGGGTAGATAGATATTTTTCTATCTAAATTTGCCTATCTCGAGTTATTCAATGACAATCAATACATTATAGTTGGAGATGATTATTACTAAGGACAATAGTCATGGGTAGTTTTTGATCTGATAACATGGATTTGATTGTTATTGACCAATTTGGAGGATGTGGAAAATTAATGTGTATTAGAATATTTAATATCCAATTGTCACTGCGCACTTCCTTTTTTGCTTTATAGTGAATTGTGATGGCTTCTAAGAATGTTGTAGCGGATCTCAATAAGGGAGAGAAATTGGATGGTAAAAATTATGACATTTGGCACTGTAAGATCCAATATCTCCTAGATGAGCAAGGGGTCCTAAATACTTTATCTAGTAACATGGAGAAACCTGATGAAGGTGCTACTGCACAACAACGCCGTAGCATGGACACATACCTGAATTGGCTAAAACAGGATCGATGCGCGCGTTTTACCATGTTAAGCAGCATGCATAAAGATTTGATTGGGGAATTCGAGGGGTACAAGACAGCCAAAGAGATGACTCTCTTTTGCGGGTACATCAGTTACTAGGTTGCACGCTTTGACGCTGAAATTCAACTTTTATAAGAAGCTTCCCAACGATAGTATGGTCGAGCATCTTAGAAAGATATCGCAAATGATACTTGACCTAAAAGCTACTGGAAATGTTCTAACGGATGAGCAGCAAATCCTTGCCATTCTAAGGTCATTGCCTGATTCTTGGGAACAGATGAAACTCAATATGACACACAATGAGAACATTACTAATTTATCTCAATTGTCGCAACATTTAGAGTTAGAGGCTGAGCGACAGTCCGCAAAGACTAACACCACTGCCTTTCATGCTGAGCCCGACAAGCCAAAGAACAAGGCTAAGACCAATGGACTTGCGCTAGAAAGAACATGGAGCCAAAACGTCACAGAGGAAAGCGGGGTGGAAGAAAGACAAGTCTAAGGTGGTGTGTTACAACTGTGAAAAGTTAGGCCATTTCGCTCGTGAATGCACTGAGCCTAAAAAGGTACGAACTGACTCTAAATCCTCATTTGATTGCTTAGTTTGCACAGAGGTGCTTGTTGCTCACTCATATAGTCCTGATTGGATTATAGATTCAGGAGGAACCAAACATATAGCAAGGGATAGAGTTGGTTTCGTAGAGTTTCGACGGATACCGCATGTCAGCCAAAGAATTTTTATGTGAAATAGCTTCAGTGAGGACGTGCTGGGAATAGGAACATACCAGCTACGAATGCGCAAGGGTCGCACGCTCATTCTCCATGATGTTCTCTATGCGTCAGGGATTCAACATAGTTTAATTTCAGTTGCATCGCTCTTAGAGCTTGGATTTAGTTTCCATTTCTCTTTAGAGACAGTTTACATTTCTTTGGATTCGGTCTTATATGGCCATGTTTTTATTTCAAATGGTTTATTCAAATTAGGTATTGAAATAAGTGGTTTAGAACCACTTTCTTATTCGACTTTTGATAATGTTGTTTCTGATTCAATGAAATGACATGCTAGACTAGGCCATATTGGACAAGATAAGATGAATAGACTAGCGAAGGATAGGCTATTGGTCCCACTCACGAAAGTCGATCTTCCAGTCTGTGAACATTGTCCAGTTGGAAAGTCGAGTAGAAAACCATTTGGAAAGGCAATACGTTCATTAGTTCCCTTAGAATTAGTCCATTTTGACATTTGCGGACCATTTAATGTGAGGACTCGCCACGGAGCTACCTATTTCATCACATTCATAGATGACTATTCATGATATGGTTATGTTTTCTTAATCTCGCATAAATCTGAAGCATTGGGTTGTTTTAAGAAGTTTATGCTAGAGGACGATAATCAATTAGAAAGAAAAATAAAGTCTTTAAGAACTGACTGACGGCACGAATACTTATCAGAGACTATGAAGAGGCTCTGAAGCATTGGATTGTTTTAAGAAGTTTATGCTAGAGGACGATAATCAATTAGAAAGAAAAATAAAGTCTTTAAGAACTGACCGAGTGCATGAATACTTATCAGAGACTATGAAGAGGCTCTGTGAGGAAAAGGGAATTCGTAGGCAATTAACTGTTCCTTATACTCTGCAACAAAATGGAGTTGCAGAAAGGAGGAATAGAACCCTATTGGACATGGTAAGATCGATGATAGCGCAATTAAATCTCCCAGTTATATACTGGGGAGATGCACTTTTGACTGCAGCCTACATCCTCAATAGAGTACCCTCTAAATCCATTCCATCTACCCCATATGAGTTATGGACCGGTAGAAAGCCTAATTTGGCTTATCTACATCCTTGGGGATCAACTAGTTTTGTTCATATTCCTTCCCAACAAATTGGGAAATTAGACATCAGGGCCAGGAAGTGCACTTTTATAAGATATTCAGAGCATCCCAAAGTTATACGAGTTGGTAGAACCACAAACGGAATCAGAGAATGACTCTCCACCTATAATCAACGAGGGTCGAGGGAATGATCTTTCTAGTGCTCCGTCGATCATAGAGGATAGTGGGAGTGTACCACTAGATGATTCTAATAATCCTGAGCTTTGTAAAAGCAAATGTGGATATGTACCTCGTCGTCGATTTGAGATTGAAGGGGGAATCATTCATGTGTACTTCGATAGATGATGATGAACCTAGATATTAGCAAGAGGCATTATCATCACCTGTTTCTAAAGAATGGATAATTGCTATGCAAGATGAAATAAGTTCCATGAAGAAGAACCAAGTTTGGGAACTTGTTGATCTTCCGCCTAGACGCAAGAATATTGGGAATAAATGGGTTCTAAAAGTCAAGCGAAAGGCAGATGGAGCTATTGATAAGTATAAAGCCCGTCTGGTAGCGAAAGGATATACCCAAGTAGAGGGTATTGACTATGAGAAGACTTTCTCACCGGTAGTGGGGCTTACCTCAATTCGCCTCATTTTAGCTATTGTCGCACATTTGGACTTAAAATTTTTCCAGATGGACGAGTTAAGACAACATTTTCTCAATGGAGACCTAGATGAGGAGATCTATATGGATCAACCTATAGACTTTAAAATAGAAGGACATGAGCGCAAAGTTTGCAAGCTTAAAAAGTCCATCTATTGTTTAGAGCAATCATCTAGGCAATGGTACTTTTGATTTCATCAAGCCATTACTTCTTATGGGTTTACGATGATGGAAGAGGAGGGCCATTGTGTGGATGTAAAATGGAGTGGAAAAAGTTTCTTGATATTGACCTTGTATGTTGATGACATTCTATTAGCTAAAAATGATATGGAGTTGATTGTTGCCACTAAGAAGTGGTTGTCCTCTAATTTTGAAATGAAAGACATGGGTGAAGCAAATTTTGTGCTTGGAATTAAGATCACTCGTGATCGCTCTAAGAGACTCCTTTGTTTGTCTCAAGTGACCTACATCAAAAGAGTGCTCGAGCATTTTCAAATGCAAAATTTCAAACCCATAGACACTCTAATCCAAAAGGGACATACTTTACATATTGATCTTTGCCCTAAGACAGATGCAGAGAAGGAACAGATGGCGCGCGTGCCCTATGTGAATGCAATTGGGAGTTTGATGTATGCTATGATGTGTACTCGACTAGATATTTGATTTGCAATAGGATTAGTCAATCGCTTTCAGAGTAATCTTGGTCCAGCTCATTGGAAGGCAGTGAAAAGAATATCCTGATACTTGCGTGGAACTGCAGACTATGTATTATGCTATCAAGGAGCAAATTTACAGCTTCAAGGCTATAGTGAAAATCAAAGCACATAGACACCCACTATCATTACATTCGAGATATGGTTGTGCAAAGGGAGGTGATCCTAACACATATTTCTATAACCCAGATGATAGCAGATCCTTTAACTAAGCCTATACCTTGGGATTTGTATCAAACTCATGTTAGGAGTTTGAGACTTACGTAGATTTTAGTGTTTATGTTGGACCTTTAGATTTTGTAATCACTCTTGGATATTATTTTTTCTATATTTGGAATATGCTATTACACATTTTCTGATCATGTGCTCTTTTTACATGGTATGCTTGTTTTTTCATCACCAGGCTAAGGCCATCCCTTCACACAATGGCCACCCTGGCGCATAGAGTGTGAGCAGGATGAGGCATGCACTACATATTATAATGCCTAAGAAGGTAAGTTGATTACGGATATGCCATGATGCAAAGAATATAAATATTGGTAGCTGCAAATTGTCACCTCGAAAAGTGTCGAGATGAGATTCATAAGAATCGATCATGATTCACATGTCCCACCAGAATCATATAGCCTGAGAAAGCCGGATGTGAGCCCTTTAATCAGATGCTTTAACTTGCAACTGAGTTGAAGATGTCAGGTTAGGCGCTTGACATGCGACTAGACTAAGATCCGTACGGTGTTGATATTGGCAAACTTTTATAGAGCTCCATCGTAGCATGTAAATCACACTACATGTGCTATGAGCGACGTTTAACCTACACTAGTAAGTGAATGACTCCATGTTTCCTTACTGTACGAATATAATGGTAATATTACGCCCTTAGTGACTAATCACTATGTTGTAAGGTAGATGTTGATGTAGACTAACTCCAGCATGTTACCTATGACTAAGATTGGTAAAGTCTAAAGGGACTTGACTGGGAGAGTAATTCAACTGCTATTAAGCAACATTAGGAATTAAGGAAGACTATTTGGCATCACATTCTCTAGAAAAATAGTACACAATGTTTGGACCTTCTATTGGCAAATCTATTTGTTTTCTGTGATTTTTTACCATATACTATCATACATTATATTATATGTATAATTATATTCTCTATTTTGTTTTTACTTGAAGCTCATGTGTTATGTACTGGGTTGAGCATTATTTTGAGTGTTAACTCATGAGGGATTAGAAAATTCTCAATCCGATGTGGCCAAATATGTCTAAGGCAGGTATGAGTTGTTGGAGATGAGATGTATTATGTTAGTAAGATAGAAACTTGGCAAAATACTCTCTCCGGAAGAACTCCCATTGGTCGCACGTCATATTTCCTTGTATGATGAGAATACTCGCATTGGATAAGATGAGAATACTTTGTTGTGCCCCACTATGGACAAGTGGGAGTATGTTAGTATTTGTGTTATGCTAAACGTCTATGTGGGACCAAGTTTCAAAATTTCGACAATATCAGCGATATATTGCCGATATTTTTCGGTATCGCTGCCTTTCAACACATCTATATGTTGTGAAGAAAAACTTACATGGTATCATGGGTTATCGACGATATACCGGCGATATCGACGATATATCGCCGATAACCCACCGATATCTACCAAAACTTGTGAAAATCAAAACCGATATCCTTGTTTTGCAAATGTGCAGGGATCATCTAAAAAAAAAAGAAATTATGTACTGAAATTAGTCCTCAGTCCTATTATAGACCCAAGAAAGAAGAAAAGAAGAAGGAAGAAGAGGCATTATAGACCCAAGAAAGAAGAAAAGAAGAAGGAAGAAGAGGCATCATAGACCTAAGAAAGAAGAAGGAAGAAGAAAAGAAGAAGAAAAGAAAAAGGAAGAAGAGGAAAGAGGGTACATACCTGTCTCCGTCGCCGTCGCCGTCGCCGTTGCCGTGGGTTGAAGGCTTGTAGCATTCCCCCCGATTGCAAAAGCCAACTCGCTTCTCCTCTATTTTCTGCTCCTCTTTTTTTTTTTTTTCCTGGTTTGTTTGAATTGATCAAATGAGTCTAAGACTCTTTAATATTAACCCTAACAAACTAAGTCTCTTGAAACTTAAGTTATTTAACCTAAAAAAGGTAATGCTAGGGTCACTCTCATTTTCTTTACTCTTAAGTGTTTTAACCCTAACAAGGGTTATTCTAGGGTCACTCTTAAAATTTTGATCATTGTTAGTAAAATCACTATTATACCCTTTAGATATTTCATAACCTGACAAAGCCCCCTTTAACTAGCCTTGAACTGTGGTTATACCCTTTAGATATTTCATAACCTCACAAAGCCCCCTTTAACTAGCCTTGAACTGTGGTTAACAAGATTTAACCCTTGTGATTACCTTTTTTCTAAAAACTTAGGTTAAATGTTTTAAGCCTTTAATCCTAAGGGTTAGTGGATCTTAACCAAAGTTAAAGGGGTGTCCCCTATTGACTCCCTTTAACTGTGGTTAAGATTCCCTAACCTTTAAGGTTAAAGCATCTAACTTTGACTTTTAAAATTAAAAAAATTAAATGTGTCACCTTGTAACTCTCTTTAACTGTGGTTAAGATTCATTAACCTTTAGGGTTAAAGCATCTAACCTTGGTTTTTAGATTTTTTTTAAATTAACATGTCCCCTTTTAACTCCCTTTAACTGTGTCGATATCAAATTTAATGTGCATTCATAAGTTTTTCAGATTTTTAAAACAATTAGCATGGATAATCATTAAAAAAAAGAGAATCAAATGGCCTTACATATTTGTTCAAATGAAGTAAAATTGATTATATTAAAATTAACATAGAGGTCAAAGTACATCTTATTGAGAAATGAATGAAATATGAATGAATCATACATTATCGTCACTCATCAGCTCACATCCTTGCTCTTTTCTCATTGCATCTCTTATGTATATTGGTGATTTTTTAAATGTTTTTTATTCTTAAAGGAGTATTAACATCTATTTTAACATTTCCTGAAGTTCCACAACAAAATTCCATGTTTTGCCTCATTTTTTCTTTTTATCATTTTTTCAAAAATCACCGATAAACGATATATCTTCTGATATATCTTTTTTCCACTGCTCAACATGTCGAGTGATATTGACATTTAGAACCTTGTGCAGGACACACACAGATAAACACTAAGATAAGGATTAGGATTTAGAGTTACACTAGGAGTGTGCAACTCCACAACCCTATAAATCCTTACCTAGTGCAAAGGAAAAGATACTTTAAATTCTACGTACACAGTTCTCTCTGAGCAGATCTCCGGGATGCTTGAGTGATTTTCTAAGGTCTTTATCATAATACTAAAGGATCTAAGGTGTGAAAGTTCATGGTTACACTAGTAGTGCTGGCAACGAGTGTTGCCCAGATATTGACCCTAGAGGGCAGGTGATTAGGGTCTATACAAATTAAAACTAATTTTTTCCTTTGAATGCGAAATTAAATTGACAATGGGAAAGCAACTTAACAGTTCTAAAATATGTGCAATAAAGAGAGTAAAGTAGAGAGTTAGAGAGAACAAACACCCAGTCTTTGTTCACGAGGTTCGACAACTTGTCTATGTCTCCGCCTTTCAGCTTTCAGCTTCAAAGATTCCCATGATTTTATTTATAAATCGATTAGACTCCTTCCAGGCGAGTCCTAACCTTTACAATCTTTCTTCACAGGTCGAGATTTAACATTTTCTTGCAAGCAACCCTCTCTTGAATTCTTTGAAGCAACAACTTCAGTTGCAAGAATCCAACGATTCTTGACTTCTTTTTACAAAGATGTATTTGGATTAGCAATCCAAAATAAAAGCTCCTGATATGAGCTGGATAAGAGTTTATAAATACTCTAATGAAATCTCTCAATAAATGGAGTTGAATATCTCAAATGAGATTTTAGGGATTTCTAAGTGTATATCAATGTGAGTAAAGGAGTAAATGATTGGAGTTATTGCAATGATCAAGTGTTTTATTTTGTCCATAAATGAACTCATTTTATAGCTCTAGATCCAATATGGCCGTTGGTGAAACATTAAATGCAAATAAGGTCGTTGAAAACTAGCTGTTACAGCGTTTTCAGGACCAGGCTCCATTTTGTTGACGAAACTGGGTCACCCAGTTCATTTCGTCGTCGAATACAAAAATAGTGAGCTCAGGATTTTTTCCTATCTCCATTTCGTTGCCAAATTCAGGTTACCCTTGCGATTTCGTCGACAAATTCAGAGCAAACTCTGTTTTTCTTCTTTAATTCAAACATTGATGATGAGAATGAATTCCTAGGTCATTTGGCTTTCCTTTAACACTATTTTTATGAATTCCTAGGGCCTTAGAATGATGTCCAATATATGTCTTAGGCTCGTATGGTCAATCTAATTATTTTGAGCATTCAACTTTGAGGACTTCTTACATAAGTCCTAGACACTCTCATAAGAAATAAAAAATACATTCATATGCTTCTTGAGAGTTGGTCTTCGACTTGATCTTGGATCTTATGATTTGGCTGTCTTCAAGAGATCCTCTTCTTTGTTTGAGATCCGACTTGGACTATGGATATAATCATGAATCTTCATTTTTACTTGAGTCCAATAGCTTGAGTTGATCAATCTCTTTTGATATTCCTTGAATGATTTTTATACTTTTGCCTTGAGTGAAGTGTTAATGTTCTTATAATCTGAATTATTCAAACACTTAACAGAATCATTAGTACCATAGATTTTATTTCATTTTTGTGTTATTATCAAAATTATTAGGGGTACCCAAGGTTGTAATCTTGAGGTTAATAATCTCTTCATTTTTGATGATGACATAATAATGTAATGAAATGGGATTAAGCTCCCCCTTAGAATATATTTTTAATAAAGCTTTGAGGTTAGCTCCCTCTAAACATATGCATTTATAAATTGTAACAAATTTTAACTTAGATGCATATTTTAGTCATTTCAAGAGATATATCATAATGGTTTAAACCAAGAGAAGTTCCACAAAAGTAATTATCATATTTTCATTTTTCATCAAAAGTAACAAGTCAACACAATCAAGAGAAGTTTCATGATAAAACTTAAACAAGATAAAGTTTTGAACCAAGAGAAGTTCCATAAAGAGAATTTTATAAAAAATTTCATTACATTACATTTCTTCTCCCCCTTGGCATTATAAAAAAAAAATACAATAGAGCATATATAAAAAAATTACAATTATTGTTCATTCTCTTGTTTCTTCCTTAGCTTTTGCAAACGCTTTCTCAAAATGGTGCTCTCACTATCACTGGAATCACTAGAGCTGGAGACTAAGGAATGAATGATTGGGGTTTTGGATCCAGATGCCTCTGGTTCTGCAGGTTTAGACTATCCTGACCTCTTGATCTCAAAGACGTGTTGAGTCTTGATGTTTACTACCTCAAGAGCCAAGTCTACTACCTGAGAGGCCATATGGTGTATAATAGGGGTCTGGGATCCTAGAAGAGAAGACATCTGGGAGATGATTGGACCTTGAGTCTTAATCTGATTCTCTATAAACTTTGTCTTTCCCCTAATCATGGTTACCACATCACTCAGCTGCAATCCTTGCTCTATAGCATACTGCTTTCCTTGATCTTTACTACCTCAAGAGCCAAGTCTGCTACCTGAGAGGCCATCTGGTGAATAATAGGGGTCTGGGATCCTAGAAGGAAAGACATCTGGGAGATGATTGGACCTTGAGTCCTAATCTACTTCTTTGTAAACTCTGTCTTTCCCCTAATCATGGTCACCACATCACTCAGTTGCAATCCTTACTCTATAGCATCTACCCTGTTTTTGGTCACTTCTCCAGCTATGCTAATCTCATCCAAATGTGGCTCCAAAGTCTCAACAGTCTTTCTGATCTCAGTCTAAATGTTTTCCATCCTGGACTCAAGTGATGTCAGTCTCTCTCTGGTGTCTGATTGGATGCTCAGTAAGCTATCTCTGGTCTCTGCCTGAAGAGCTGTCATACAAGCTCTGCTCTCTGCCATGAATGTGAGCATAGACTCTCTCATATCAGCCTGAAACCTCAGCTAACTCTCTCATATTCAGCTGGAACTGCTCCAAACTGGTAGCCATGGAGGCTATCTGCCCTGACATCAGGCTCAACTGATCAGCACTCATCTCAGGTCTGCTAGGAGGCTCAAAGAATGGCCCAGAATCCTCGAAAGGAGGTGAATCCACTCTCTGGTGAGAAGACTCAGGAAGCTCAGCCTCAACCATAACCTCAGCCTCAGCCTCAACCTCAGCCTCTACCTCTATCTCTAGCTCTGCCTTTAGTGCTGTCTCTGAGGAGGGAGGAATGTCAGGAATGGAGTCGGGAGCAGGAGTAGAAATAGGAATGGAATCAGGAGCAGGAGTAGGAGTAGGGATGGAAGGAGATCTGAAGATGGCTGACTAGAGGGCTGGATGGAGGAAGGCTTAGGAATCCAGTCCTTCAAGGTATCATGCCATATATAGCCCATCATTTGGATAGTAGCCTTGCTATAAATGGTAGTCATTAGCATTAACTTGGTCTGAATAGGAGGAAAGAGGAATTTTGAAGTGCTTGAAGATTTTGGTCAAGGTTTGACCAAAAGGAAGACATCCTGACTTTTTTTTCTGAGCATCATCCATGCAGTGGACGATGATGTATGAGGGGTCAATGGGTGTGGAAGTGAGAACACACCACATAAAAAAGACATCAAAATAGGTTAAGTATGGAGGAAGGCTTAGGAATCCAATCCTTCAAGGTATCATGCCATATATAGCCCATCATTTGGATAGTAGCCTTACTATAAATGGTAGTCATCAGCATTGACTTGGTCTGAATAGGAGGAAAGAGGAATTTTGAAGTGCTTGAAGATTTTGGTCAAGGTTTGACCAAAAGGAAGACGTCCTGAATTTTTTTCTGAGCGTCATCCATGCAGTGGATGGTGATGTATGAGAGGTCGATGGGTGTGGAAGTGAGAATATACCACATCAAAAAGACATCAAAATAGGTTAAGTATTCCCTACCACCTGCTCTTGGGACTAAATCATAAGTGCTGATATGATGGATCAGTCTAGAGGTCAGGGTGAGTTCTTTGACTTTGGGTTAGAAGGGTGAGGTGATGTCTTGGTTAATACACATGAGTTTGAGTGCATCTATCACATCAAACCCATCATACTTGGTCCATTGCCCATTGAAAAATGATTGGAAAGAACATTTAGGGATTTTAAGAATGCCTGGGAGATTTTCTAAATGAAATGCAATTACCTTCCCATGGACATAGGAGGATTTGATTTGGGTGGATTGATTGAATTTGAAATGAGTATAAAAAATCTGAACAAGTTCGGGATACATGGGTTCATTGGAAACAACGAAAGAATCCCATTTAAGGGCTGAAAACAAAGTTTGAATGACTCCTAGGTCATATAGCTCTAGGTTGACAAAGTTCACAACCTTACCATATAAAGGAGATCGAGAGAGAAACTTGTCTCTGAATATCTTCTTGTACTTTGAAGACTTGAACTTGGCTGGAGCAGACGAGGAAGCAACTTCTTTTCCTTTGGAAGTACGAGTTATCTTCAATGGTGGTTCTTCCAATGCGTTCTTCGTGCGAGGAGGCATTTTGATCGAGTGAAAGAGTGAATATTAGGTTGGGAAATGATTTGAATCGAAATGGAAGGGTTTTGGATGTCTGATCAATGGAATAGTGAAAGAGGAGGGAAAAACCTAACTTGTGTGTTTTGACAAAAGATTTGAAAAAATCGGATTTGGAGGTTTTAATTTATACCCACGATCAATTTCGTCGCTGAAATGGGCTTGGCCTCTTAATTTTGTTGCCGAAATGAAGACAGGTAACACACTGTTTTAAGTTCGGAACGAATTCGTCGCCGAAATTGAATAGTCAATTCAATTTTGTCACCGTATTGGTTACAGGAAGCTCACGGTTTCCATTCAACCCAAGATTCGTTGCCGAAATTCAAAGTCTCTCCTGATTTCGTCGCCGAAATCAGTGTAAACTTTGAAAAAGCATTTAATTTTTTATTTTAAAACCATTTTTCCAAAATTCATTTATTAGTTTTAACATCCAAAAACTGTATAAATCATCCAAATCATACACATAACATAATCAAATAATTTTCAAATATCAAGACACAAGCTTTCATTAAAGAGCAATTTTTGCATAAATATTATCATTTAAGTTCATTCAGACTAGCCATTCACAATTCTCTTCTTAATGTACTAAATCTTTCAGATGTTTTGTAAATATGTCTGCGAGTTGGATGTTTGTATCCACAAACTCCAACATAACATCCCCATTTTGTACATGATCTCTTATGAAGTGATATCTGATTTCAATGTGTTTTGTTCTTGAGTGTTCAATGAGATTTTTAGTCATGCAAATAGCACTGGTATTATCACATTTAATTGAAGTTTTAGTATAGAAAAGTTTAAAGTCATCAAATTGTTGTTTTATGTATAAAGTTTGAGCACAACAACTTCCAGCTGCTACATACTCAGCTTCAGCTGTAGACAGAGCAACTGAGTTTTGTTTCTTGCTAAACCATGAAATAAATGAGTGTCTTATGAAGTGGCAAGTACCACTTGTGTTTTTCCTATCAACTTTGCATCCAGCAAAGTCAGCATCTGAGTAACTAATTAGGTCTAGTGATGTATTCTTTGGATACCTTAAGCCTAAATCAATTATGCCTAGTAGGTACCTAAAAATCCTTTTCACAACTATCATATGTGATTCTTTTGGACATGATTAAAATCTTGCACATTTGCATACACTACACATAATATCAAGTCTACTAGTAGTTAAGTATCAAAGACTACCTATCATGCCTCTATATTTCTTTTCTTCAATATTTTTTTCTTTTTTATCTTTATCAAGTTTAGTTGATGGACTCATTGGAGTATCTATTACCTTTGAATTGTCTATTCCAAATTTCTTAAGAAGTTCTCTTGTATACTTGGCTTGACTTATGAAAGTTCCATCTTAAGTTTGCTTGATTTAGAGACCAAAAAAGAAATTTAACTCTCCCATCATGCTCATCTCAAACTCATCTTGCATATTCTTAGCAAATTCATGACAAAGGGATTCATTTGTTGATCCAACTATGATATCATCTACATATATTTGAATTATTTGCATGTCATCATTTTTGGTTTTCACAAATAAAGTTATATCTATTTTTCCTCTTATGAATCCATTTTCAAGTAGAATACAACTTAGCCTATCATACCAAGCTCTAGGAGCTTGCTTTAATCCATATAAGGCATTAGTGAGTTTAAACACATGATTTGACAATAAATGATCTTTAAAGCATAGGGGTAGTTCTACATACACTTCCTCTGAAATATAACCATTCAAGAAGGCACTCTTAGCATCCATTTGGTAAAGTTTGAAGTCTTTATGACTTGCAAAGGCAAGTAACATTCTTATGGCTTCAAGTCTAGCAACCGGGGTAAATGTTTCCTCATAATCTATATACCCTCTTCTTGGTTGTAGCCTTGAGCTACCAATCTTGCCTTGTTCTTGATTATATTTCCAGATTCATCATTTTTATTCCTGAATACTCATTTAGTACCAATGGTTGATTTATCTTTTGGTCTAGCTACTATTTCTCATACTTGATTCCTTTCCAATTGAGTTAATTCTTCTTGCATAGCTATACCCCAAGATTAATCTTCAATAGCTTCTAAGGCATTCTTGAGTTCAATTTGTGATAGAAGGCAAGGTAATATACATATATTCCTTCTAGTCCTAACTCCTCGTCCTATATCACCAAGAATGAGATCCTTAGGATGATCTTTTACTAATCTCTAAGCTTTAGGAAGTTGATATTTGTCGCGACCCAAAATACCCCCTGGGAGTTAGGGATACTTTGGCTCGTGATGTGCCATATCCGATACCAAACCATCCTGTAATAACATCCAAGTCATGACAAACATAATCATGAATAAGGCGGAAGCTTAAACCAATGTGCAGAAGCGTAATCCAAAATTTCTTTTCTATACATGCTGTGTATTCCAAGTTTGTACATACATCACAAAAGTAAAGGTGGACATGCCCACCTATCAAAATACAAAATGATAATACTCTCTCTCTCTCTCTATGTAATCACTCTAAAAGAGCCAGTGGTCTAAGTCATTTGCCTCCTCCTGAGGCTCTACATATGGCTCCTCCTCACCATAATCCTCCTCTATCTAGGGCCCCTGATCACAGATGTCAAATGGAGTCCGTGTACCTGCCGACATAACATGTACGGCTGAGCATGGAATACTCAGCGAGCAAAATCTACTAGCTAACAATGCTATCATAATCACAATATTTTATACAGTGCGTAAAAGAATACAAATCACCAAAATCCATGCTTAAAACCCGTCGGAAAAAACCTTTCATAAAACTTGTTCTTTTCATGGAAAACAAACCCTCTCATGTATGCTTATGAGTTCTTATGAATGCTTGTGAGCCTCGTGTTTTCTTATGAGTTCTTGTGAGCTTAGAGTTCTTGTGAGCTTGTGAGTACTTGTGAGCTTATGAGCTTCTTGTGAGCTTATGAGTACTTGTGAGCTTATGATCCTTGTGAGCTTATTCTCCTTGGAGACATATGCAAGATCTTAGACTTGTGAGTTTCTTATGAGTTCTTGAAAAGCCTTGCGAGACTTATGATCCGTGGAGTTCATGCAAGATCTAGACTTGATCCTTGTGAGCGTGGAGTAACCGATCTTAGAATGCCAACCTAAAGTTTGGCTTAGTCTATGCTTATGCATGTATGCTTCTTACTTATGAATGCCTTTGAAAATCCTCTTATGTTTTCTTGAAAATTCATGCTTATGAGAAAAACCACGGTCGTGCAATACTTATCATGCGTAGAGTGCTTGTGAGCATTGTAACATCTATGTGGAAAGCTTTAACTAATTAAACATGTTCATGCAAGGCATAATGATCATTATAGTATACTTGAAGACCTTAAGTAACTCATATGGTTCATACAAGGTATATTAGCATCATAACATACTTAAACAATTCTAGAATGTAGAACATTTCATTCATTGCTTCACATCATAACAATCATGGCTTCTAAGCCTAATTCATCATATCACACTTAAAATCATGATTCCTTGGAGGATATTAACACTTACTTGCACTTATAGTCATATTTACCCTTTTATTGGAAAACCCCCAAAATCTTAAATCCTTATTTGCTTATTTGAACATAATCAAGTTCACCCAAAATCCCTTGTTTGTCATTGCATCATAGTATACTTAAAATCATGGTTCATTTAAAGGTATTACAATTTTCTTACAAGTTTAGCCATATTCATCCTTGTTATTGAAAAACCCCCAATTTGTAAAACCTTATTTGATTGTTTATTCATGATCTAGTTCACCCAAATTTCCACACTTCCTATTTGTATCATAATAGAATCAAAATCACCTATTTAAATCATCTTTGTATGATAACAAGGCTAGATAGTAGTTTACTAACCTCTTTGGATCAATTTCTAGGTTGAAGAAACCCCTTGAGAAATCCTCACTTGATTTGAATGATTCAAGCTTGATTTGGGGAAGATCCAACCCTTGATTGAAGCTCTTCTTGGTTTCAAGCAAAACCCTCTTTGGAATGCTCAAGATCCTTTCCTTCTCTTTCTAGGAACTCTCCTTGGTTTAGGGTAACCCAAAAACCCTCCTAAATTCTTCTATTTATAGTGTAAGGGGTGAAAAACCCCTAAAAAATCGCATCCAAGAAAGTAAAATCGCGTATCTACGATCGTTCGTAGCGATTTACGATTGATCGTAGCCTTCTACGATCGATCGTATCTTCCTACAATCAATCGTAGTTTCACCCGAGAGTTTTCAGCATTTCTGGGGCTTTACGATCGATCGTAGCAACTCTACGATCGTTCGTAGCTCCGCTACGATCGTTCGTAGGGTCCCTACGAGCGATCGCAACTTTTGCAGAAAGCTTCAGCATTTTTGCGTTTTCGTATCTCAGCCATAACTTTTGACTCGCTTGTCTGATTTTGACGAATCAACTTGCGTTAGATTTGTATTTTGAAGGAGAACAACTTTCATGTTTTTCACAACTTCCAATTCTTCCTTTTTCTTGGACCATTTTGCCCCTAAACCTGACTGATCCGAACTTGGGTTTCGTCAATCCAGATTTTAAACCGACCCGACTTCAGAAATCGGTCTTTTGACCTAACACCAACTCAAAACCAAGACAAGTGATCAACATGAACCCCGAAGAGGGTTCAATTACCTTTCCAAAAATTCAAGAATCGCTTGATTCCGACCAGCGGTGTGAACGCTAGGGCTATTTAGAGTTGAGGGTATGCCAAGGCATAACCCTTGTCAATACTCAAGAGTATTCTATACTCTTGCCTATTTCATTCCAAACACCCATACACCATAAATACATTCTTACATGCTTTAGTATATGATATCATTCGTCATACATGGCCATCAAGATCCGGGGTTCTACAATATTCATCTTCATGATCATTTTCTTCCTCAAATTTAGTTTTAATAAGTTTTTTATTATTGTTAGATTCTTCTTGTTCCACTTCCTTGTTAATTTCTACTGATGAGATTTCTTTTGATAGTATGAAACATTTACAACCAAACACCTTGAAATAACCTATGTTAGGAGATTTTCAATTCCAAAGCTCATAGAGGGTTTTGTTTAATTTGTTTTTAATGACTACCCTATTAATCATAGAACAAGAAGTATTAATAGCTTCTGCCTAAAAATAGTTAGGTAATTTATGTTCATTGAGCATAGTTCTACCCATCTCTTGTAGAGATCTATTCTTCCTTTCAACTACTCCATTTTGTTGAGGAGTTCTAGGGTCTAAGAAATTATGGTTAAAGTCATTTTCTTTACAAAATAGTTCAAGTTCTTTATTCTTGAACTCTCCTCACTTATTACTTCTTACACTATTAATGGTGTAACATTTTTCATTTTGAACTCTTTTACAAAATTTAGCAAATAGATTTGGAGTTTCACTTTTGTGTGATAGAAATAATACCCATGTATATCTTGAGTAGTCATCTACTATGACAAAGGCAAATAACTTACCACCAAGGCTAGCTATATCATTTGGTCCAAATAAGTCCATACGTAAGAGTTCTAAAGGTCTAGTAGTTGAAATTTCTTTCTTATTTTTAAAAGATGTTTTGATTTGTTTGCCTAATTGACATGCATCCATACTTTATCTTTTATGAACTTAGTTTAGGTAAACCTTTTACAAGTTCTTGTCTAGATAATTTAGAAAGAAGATCCATACTAGCATGTCCTAATCTTCAATGCCAAAGCCAACTTACTTCATTTAAAACAGAGAAGCATATCAAGTTTTGTGAAGTTAATTTATCAAAATTAATAGTATATACATTCTCATTTCTATATACAACAAATAGAGTATTGATGTCATCTTTATCTTTTATCATTCATACATTTGATTTAAAGGATATATTAAGTCCCTTATCACAAAGTTGACTTATGTTAATAAGATTATGCTTTAACCCATCAACTAGCAAAATATTTTCAATAAAGGTAGTATTATTCTTACCAACATTACCAAAGTCAATTATCCTTCCTTTTGCGTTATCCCCGAAGGTCACATGCCCTTCATCCTTAGGAATGATTGAAATGAAAAAAATTTTATTTCCCATCGTGTGCCTTGAGCATCCACTATCCAAGAACCAAGTTGTCTTGGAGGATCTTGACTTGAGACATACCTACAATATAAATTCAAGTAACTCCAAGATATGTTCCTCTCGGTATCCAAACCATTTTGGTTGGTACCCAAATTGACTTATGGGTGGTCTTGGGAGTGAATGTTCCATTTGGGACCCAAATTTTCTTAACTATTTTCTTTCCATTATAGAAAGCAATAGAGGGTGGAGTTAAATCACTATTTAATTTTGTAAAGAAATTTTGGTATTCCTTTGTTTAGATGAAGGGTTATAGCCAAGTTCGGCTTTACTAAATACGCATCTTTGTTGACCTAAAAGTCTTTCTAAGTTCTTTTGGCCATTTGTTAATGTGAGAATGATGCTAGTCAAATCTTTGACTTTGGCTTTAAGCTCATCACATTCACATAATGAGTCTAGAGGTAGAGATTTAATATCCTTGATTTTCATATTCAATACCTTATTCTCCTTCTGAAAATTTTCTCTCTTTTTGTAATAATTTATTTAAATTTGTAAGAGAGAGATTTTCTTTTTTCAGCATTTTATTTTTGGAGGCAATTTTTCAAAATTCTCTATAGAGCTCATAAAAAACATCTCTTAATTCATCAAAAGTAAGAGATTCGTTAGTGGAAGAAGTTACCTTATTCTCATTTGTCATGGGGCACAAGTTAGTCGTTTCCTCATCACTTGAGCCTTCTGAGCCATTTTCCTCATAATCATCCCATGTGGCTTTCATAGCCTTCTTTTGAATTTTTTGCTCCTTTTGAGTTGAGGACATTCTATCCTTATGTGTCCAGGCTTCTTGTACTTGTAGCAAGTGAGGTTCCTTCTTTCTTATTTCACCCTTTGTAATTTCCTTGGTGAACTCTTTCTTGTATGGCCTCTTCTTGAAGTTCCTTCTATGCTTTAGGAATTTCTTGAACTTCCTTACCATGAGAGATATGTCTTCATCTTCCTCACTTTCTTCTTCTTCATCACTGTCTTCCACTTGAGAAGACTTTAAGGCTAGGCCTTTCTTGAGCTTGGGCTCATCCTCTTGTTGTCCTTTCATAGTGACTTCATGAGTCATTAGAGAGCAGAGGAGTTCATCCATTTGAAGCTTGGTCAAATCTTTGGCTTCTTAGATGGTAGTCACTTTGGGAGACCATTCCTCAGGTAGTGAGCGAAGAATCTTCCTCACATTTTCTGCATTGGCATAAACCTTTCCAAGTGATTTTGGTCCATTCAAAATATTTGTAAAATGAGTAAACATTTCACTAATGGACTCATTTTTCTCCATTTTAAATAGTTCATAGTTATGAACTAGCATGTTAACTTTTTCTTCTTTGACTTGATTAGTCCCCTCATAGGTGACTTGAAGTTTGTCCCAAATTTCCTTAGCGGAGTCACAACCCGACACTCTATTGAATTCTTAAGGGCTTAGTGCACAGTATAGATTACTAATGAATTTAGCATTTATTGGAATGAGTTTTATATCTGCCTCATTCCATTCTTCCTCTACATTAGGAATTCTAACATCATCCAAAATTTTTGTGGGATGATGTGGACCTTTGACTATGAATTTCCAACATTCATAGTCAAGGGCTTGAATGTAACACATCATACGGGTTTTCCAATAGTTGGAGTTTTCTCCATTGAACAATGGGGGTCTGGTAGTGGATTGACCATCTCTTAGAGAAGTTGCAAAAATTTTTGCCATATATTAGATCTTTAACTCTAAAAAGGTTAAATCTAGATATAGAGTCCTTGCTCTGATACAAATTGTTGCCCAGATATTATCCCTAGAGGGGGGGGGGGGAGGTGATTAGGGTTTATATAAATTTAAACTAATTTTTCCCTTTGAATGCGGAATTAAATTAACAATGGGAAAACAAATTAACAGTTCTAAAATATGTGCAATAAAGAAAGTAAAGTAGAGAGTTAAAGAGAACAAACACCCAGTCTTTGTTCACGAGATTTGACAACTTGTCTATGTCCCCGCCTTTCAGCTTCCGGCTTCAATGATTCCCACGATTTTATTGGAATTTTCAAATCAATTAGACTTCTTCCAGGCGAGTCATAACCTTTACAATCTCTCTTCACAGGTTGAGATTGAACCTTTCCTTGCAAGAGCACAACCCTCTCTTGACTTCTTTGAAGCAACAGCTTCAGTTGTAAGAATCCAACGATTCTTGTCTTCTCTTTACAAAGATGTATTTGGATTAGCAATCCAAAATAAAAGCTCTTGATATGAGCTAAATAAGAGTTGACAAATACTCTAATGAAATCTCTCAATAAATGGAGTTGAATAGCTCAAATGAGATTTTGGGGATTTCTAAGTGTATCATCGATGATGAAATCAATGTGAGTAAAGGAGTAGATGATTGGAGTTATTGCAATGATCAAGTGTTTTATTTTTTCCATAAATGAACTCCTTTTATAGCTCTAGATCCAATATGGCTGTTGGTGAAGCATTAAATGCAAATAAGGCCGTTGAAAACTAGCCGTTACAGCGTTTTCAGGATCAGGCTCCATTTCGTTGACGAAACTGGTCACCCAGTTCATTTCGTCATCGAATACAAAAACAGTGAGCTCAGGATTTTTTCATGTCTCCATTTCGTTGCCGAATTCAGGTCACTCCTTTGATTTTGTCGACAAATTCAGAGCAAACTCTGTTTTTCTTCTTTGATTCAAACATTGATGATGGGAATGAATTCCTAGGTCATATGACTTTCCTTTAACATTATTTTTATGAATTCCTAGGGCTTTAGAATGATGTCCAATATATGTCTTAGACTCGTATGGTCAATCTAATTATTTTGAGCATTCAACTTTGAGGACTTCTTACATAAGTCCTAGACACTCTCATAAGAAATAAAAAATACATTCATATGCTTCTTGAGAGCTGGTCTTCGACTTGATCTTGGATCTTATGATTTGGCTTTGTCTTCAAGAGATCCTCTTCTTTGTTTGAGATCCGACTTGGGAGGAGAGGGACCTTGAGTAAAGTGCTAATGTTCTTATATTATGAATTATCCAAACACTTATCAGAATCATTAGTACCATAGATTTCATTTCATTACTGTGTTATTATCAAAATTATTAGGGGTACCCAAGGTTGTAACCTTGAGGCTAACAACGAGGATGGGATCGAGTCTCTTCATCTCCTATGACCTAGAAAGGAACGTGACACAAATGAATCTTCATTCCACTATATACCTTATTCATTTCGTTGCGTAATGGTAAATGCTAGAATTACTACAATAGTTCTCACCATCAAGTTTCTCTGAGGTGATTTGTAAGTGAGGGTTGTCTCGACCCAAAATCCCACCTAGGAGCATGTGAGACTTTGACTCGTGACTTACGTATCAAACCATCCCGTGAGGAGCATACTAGGCACACTAAGAGCTGAACCTGAAATTTTCTCATAATATACACTATTCAAAAGTGATCATCTATTACAACCTTTAACTTAATCACAAAATACAATCTCTCCCTCTCATCACTTAGTAACAAGCCCACCTGTCAAGGTCCCTCTCCTCCTCGGGATGATCTAGTGCAGGTTCCTCTTCTATACACTCCTCCTCGACCTAGGGTTCTGGAGCACATATGTCGAACTTCGGACCTGTCGAAAATAACAATTCGGCTTAGCATTGAAGTGCTCAGTGTATACAAACCACTAGCTAATAATGTTATAAACATTAACATGACATATATATCACATTTCATCAGAACAAGCATGCATACTTTAATCAGAGTGCGAAAACCATTTTTTCTTTACAAATCTTACATGTGCATAATTTTTGGAAATCTTACTTTAAAATCATACTTACTTTGAGTCTTATTCACTTTATAGTCATACTCTACAAACTTACTTTGGATCATACTTAACAAGCCAGGAGACTAGCACCCTTGAGATTTGAGACTAGCACCCTTGAGAATTGAGACTTTACAAGCAAGGTATCAAATACCCTTGAGGCAAATATACTTAAGCAACTTTACAAGCAAGGTATCAAATACTCTTGAGACGAACATACTTTGAACAACTTTACAAGCAAGGTATCAAATAATCTTGAGGCGAACATACTTAAGCAACTTTACAAGCAAGGTATGTAAAATACCCTTGAAGCGAACATACTTTAAACAACTTTACAAGCAAGGTATCAAATACCCTTGGGGCAAACATACTTAAGCAACTTTACAAGCAAGGTATTAAATACCCTTGAGGCGAATATACTTAAGTAACTTTACAAGCAAGGTATGTAAAATACCCTTGAGGCGAACATACTTTGAACAACTTTATAAGCAAGGTATGTAAAATACCCTTGAGGCGAACATACTTTGAACAACTTTACAAGCAAGGTATCAAATACCCTTGAGGGGACATACTTAAGCAACTTTACAAGCAAGGTCTCAAATAACCTTGAGGCGAACATACCTAAGCAACTTTATAAGCAAGGTATGTAAAATACCCTTGAGGTGAACATACTTTGAACAACTTTACAAGCAAGGTATTAAATACCCTTGAGGCAAACAAACTTTGAACAACTTTACAAGCAAGGTATATAAATACCCTTGAGACGAACATACTTTACAGTCTTTGGTGAAATCCACACTTAACAATAAAACCATATCTTTCGAAAATCCATACTTATGTGAAAACTTGATCATGCAATCGTATGTGTTCATATATCATTTGTAAGTGACATGGTGGACAAGGAAAGTGCTCAAGTGACATAGTAATACTCATTACATCTCATCTTTAGCAATAGCATACATATACATAGGCCATACACCTTAAGTTTCATCACTTTCCATACATTTCATACTACTTCTTATCAATGAATCACAACAAAGTTAACTAGTAGAGTGTATCTACCTTTCAAGATCGGAAAGACTTTAGCGGTGAAATTCGATCTTCACCTTTGATCACAATGAAACCCCTTTGAAAACCCTAGCTGTCTCTCTCTTTTTCTCTCAAAACTTGCCTTAGAACTTTTGGTAACCCTAACCCCACGAAAATGACTCTATTTATAGAATTTAGGGTTTGCCAAAACCCCAAAATATCTCCCCAAAAGCAATAGTAGGCCGGCTAAGGCAAAAGCACTAAGGGAGCGGTTGACCAGTACTTGTCACACTTGTAAGCATCCAATTTTTACACCCTATCTTAACCATTGTTAATAGCCTTAACCATGGTTAACCTACCCTTAGCCTAGGTCCAACCCTAGACTCTACCCTCACCCTAGTTCTAATCCTAGACTCCACCCTAGGCCTAACCCTAGTTCAAACCCTAACCCTAGGCTTAATCCTAATTCAAACCCTAACCCTAGGTCAAACCTTAGTCCACACCTAGCCCTAGCCTAGCCCATCACTTAGCCCTAGCCTAGACCATGACCTAGCCATAGCCAGACCTAACCCTAATCCTTAACTCAACTTAAACCAAGCCCTAGGTCCAGCCCTAGACTCAACCCTAGTTAGCTCTAGCCTAACCTACCCCTAGCTTTAGCCGAACCCTAATTAAACCCTATAGCTTGACCCATGGGCCCAAGGCCCAATTCCAGGCTCAAAGGATAGAAATCACAGCCAGACCACCCTGTGGGGCCCAAGCATGGGCCCAAAAACCTTAGCTGACCATTGGTGGGGCCCCCAAATCCAAAATTTGAAATTTTCTAAAATATCGGTAATAACATTACCGACATTTCTCATTTTGGCAAAAGCTACAGTGCCTCATACCAAAAGCAAGTGGTCTAGGCCTATTCGAGTAAAGATACCTAAATGGCGGTAATTCTTTTACCGCCATTATCTTTTTGGCCTACCAGGAGAATGGCGGTTCTGGAATTACCGCCATTCCTAGAGAATGCGTAGAGCTGGTCTGGCACCTTCCCTGGACCACCTGTTGCACCTCCCTTGTGTCCACCTTATTCATAATCTTTAAACTACCCCAAGTCTCCCCTAAGCCTATAAATACCCTCTCAAGCCTTCTTCAGAAAAATCCAAAAATTCCAAGAAAATCTTAAGGAAATTCCTGTAGGATGTTAGCCTAAAAGTTATGACCTTGAGTACCCTTAATAATTTTGATGATAACACAAATAATGGAATGAAATTTGTGTTACTAATGTCTCCGTTTAGTGTTAATGAAAAATAGTGTACAAGAGCATTAGCCAACCATTCAAATAATAAAGCATGGAATTTTCATCCAAGTTCAAAATAAAGAAGCTCAAAGCGATCAAATTCAAAAATAAGATACAATCATTTAGAAGATCAAGTTGAAGTTCATGTTAAACTTCATAAGAAGATGAAGTTTATCCAATAAGAATTCTTAGAAGATCTTAAAGTTGAAACCATCATGGAAGATCTAAGATCAAGTTTGAAGACTCTCAAGAAGGTTTATAGTTTATTTTTATCCTTTGAGAGTGCTTAGGACCTCTATAAAAAGTCCTCAAAAGTTGGATGTTGGAAAAGCTTAAAAATTTAGATTGACCATAGGTGCCTTAAGACTAAATTGAAAATCATTCTAAGGACCTAAAAATATGGTAATTATCTTAATAAAGATAAGGTAGAAGACCTATGAATTCATTCCCATCATTAAGGTCAAGTAAAAAGGATTTTCTGGTGAAAAATAGGCATCCAGTCGACTAGATCAAGGCCAGGATTTTTATCCAGCCACAGTGTTCATCCAGTCGACCAGATCATCAATCTAGTTGACCGGATCCTTCGGGATGAGCATTAAATGCATAATAACGATTATTTTCAAACAACCATTTTGTATTAAATGTAACTCCAACGGCCATAAATATTTTTGGGATATAAATTGGGATCACTTATGAATGAGAAATAACTCTTGATCAATCTATTAACTCCAATCATTCACAAGAAGTAAAAATTCTCAAATCCCTTGTGAAAAACCTAAAATCCCCAAATATGTGTTCTTGAGCTATTTAACTCCAACCTTTGGGAGATTTTCATAGAGCTTCAAAGATATCTTTTTCTACTCAACTAAAGAGAAAAATTTGAGTATGTAATCTGTTCATACACTTTGTATTGAAAATTCAAGAATCGTAGATTCTTGTGATTGAAGCGGAAAGCTTCAGGAAAAGTCAAGAGAAGATTGTTCTCTTGCAAGAAAAGGTTTAATCTTCATCCGTAAGAAGATTGTAAAGGTTTGATCTTCACTCGGAAGAAAATTGTGCGATTGTGTATCGTGGTGAAACCTCTAGTGGGAAAGCTTGAGGCGGGGATGTAGGTGGGATTGCCGAACCTCAAAAACAACTCTTTGTGTTTGCTCTCCCTATCTCTCATTCTTTCTTTATTATTGCATTAATTTAGAATTGCCAGTTTCCAATCCCTTGTTAATTAGTTTAATTTAAATTCCGCAAAAAGGGATTAAGAAGAAATCTAAATTTGCTCAGACCCTATTCACCCCTCCCCCCCTCTAGGGTCCAATACTTGGGCAACATAGAACACCTTAGAAATCTAAAACCTTCCTTCCTCTACCCTTTAGAAATCTCAGACAAGTGGTGGAGTTGAGCCTGAAGGAGGACTTGGGTCCCCTTCATTTACAAGGCCTTCCCATACATGGTTTGGATCAACCATCATCATCAAGCTTAAAGGCCACTAAGGGTAGGATCACCCCTCACCTCTCTTTCCCTTTACACATTTGTGAATCCCTGATCCTTCTCCAGGGAGGGGCCTATGGTTGCTGCTAACTCCAAGAGTAGGAGTTCCCTTGCCTTGTAGGAAATGGGAGCCCTCTCAAAGAGAAAAGACCCTATTCTTTATGATTAATCGAGCCCACCCTCATATATGTGTTGCCCATGGTTTTCGACCCAAGATGAGGAGTTGATAGGATTTATGGCAAATTTTAAAATTTCTTCCAATTCCCTAAGCGGAATTTCAATTTAACAAGTTAAAGGGAATGGAAACTTAGCAATTCAATTCAATTACAAACATACAAACTATAATGTAAAGAGATAGAGTAAGAGAGCATGCAAACACATTAACACACAAAGTTTGTTCTCGAGGTTCGGCAACCTGCCTACTCCCTTTCTCCACTATAGAGCTGCCCTACCTGAAAAGCTAGCTAACTCATCCTCTCTAGCAGAAGCCAGATCTATCAAACTACTGCCTTTAAGCTTCCCTCTTAAAGGGTGAAGCCCAAACCGTGCAAGGGATCAATCCTCCCTAGACTTAGTACACTTTCCGGGTAGTGACCAAACCCAGTCCCCTTTCCGGGTAGAGACCAAACCTTACAAAGCTTCCGGCTTCACGGACAAGACTCCCACGGATGTCTTGATTTTAACACACTTTTGGCAAAGTGGTTTTAAAATCATAATTGCTCCTTACATGAGCTGGACTCTAAAGCTCACTGAAAATCTCCCAAAGATTGGAGTTGAATAGCTCAATAACTTGGATTTTGGAATTTTTGGTTTACTCAATAGATTTAGAAATCTAAGCTTTGGAGTGGATGATTGAATGTTTGGATTTATGTTTCATCAAATATCTACAAAATACATCATCCATTTTTATAGCCCTTGCAAAGATATAGTCGTTGGAGGCTTGATTAGAACTCAAAGAGCCATTAAAAATAGCCATTAATGACTATTTACAGCATTTTACGATTCATCTAGTCGACTGGATGGATCGCCTAATCAGCTAGATAGGGAAAAATGCCATCCGAACGCATTTTGGCCTAACCGAGCATATTTGGCCTATCCAGTCGACTGAATGGCTTCATCTAATCGACTGGATGGTGCAAATTTTGCTCAAACTCAGTTTTCGAGATCTGGAAGATGAGAATTGATTCCAAGGCCTTCTACCTCATCTTTAACAAGATAAATACCATCTTTTTAGGTCCTTTAAATAATTTTTCAGATTGGTCTTAAGGTACCTATGGTCATTCTAAGTTTTGAGCTTTTCAACACCAACCATTGAGGACGTTTTACAAAAGTCCTAAAGACACTCTCACTAAAATATAAAGCATTAAACCTTTCTTGAGAGTCTTCATTCTTTATGACTTGATCTTAATTGATTTGTTTTCTTTGACTTCATAATCAAGCTTCTTCTTCTTCCTTCTTTATCTTTATGATTTGGACTTAAAATGATCTTCAATATCTTCATCTTGATCTAATTGACTTGCTTTTTGACTTGATGTTAAATCTTCTCATAGGATGGTGTCATTTTCAAGCTTTTTCACTGAATGGCTTTGCTAATGCTCTTTGTACACTATTTTTCATATAAACTCAATAGAAGCATTAGTAACACAAATCTTATTCTATTATTGTGTTATCATCAAAATCACTAAGGAGATCTATGGTGGACACCTATAGGCTAACAATATGGATGTTGACTCAATTCTCTCAAGTGTACCAAACCCCCTAGCTCATAGGGAAGGCCCTGGATGCATCCTAGTCCCAAGCCAGAGAGGAATATCAGTTCTATGGAAAAATTCTAGAATAGCGGTAAACACAGCACCGTCATTCTGAACCTTGTCCATTTTCAGTGGCTCCAGGCCTCAGATGGTGGGCCCCTTAGTCCCCCTAGTCCATTCCAGGGCTTACCCTAATTGAAAGTATACCTCTTTTTAATTTAAAAAAAATTTCTTAGGGGGCATACATCGAATCCCAACATCTAACTATAGTCTTAATTGATTTTATTCAATGAAGGATAAAACAATCACCTTCGAGACATTGAAGTAGAAAAGTCTTCTCTACGATTTGAAGGATAGAACGATACCCGCAAAATTTCGCAAGTGAAAAGTCTCCTTTGTGATTCACACGAACCTTCTTTTATCCTTTAAAGTTATTCTCCAATGGAAAATAATGGCCCTTCCAATTCCAAGCTCTACAATATTTTCCTTCTTTTCTTGATCAGTAAAGATTCAATCTTGATGTAGAAAGAATCAATCTTGATTTGAAAGAACTATTCTTGATCTTCAAAAAGATCAAACTAAACCAAGGAAGAAGATGGAAGAGTGATGACCGTACAACCCAAGAGGGAGAGAGAAGAGGACGTGAACTTTTTTAGGAGAGAGAGAAAGAAAGAAATTCAAATTCTCTTATGTATTGGATGTTCCACACTAGGGGTCTATATATAGACCCCTTGATTGCTAACTTCTAGCTCAAGAGAAAAACCTCTTTCTAAGTCTAATCCAATTAGAATTCTCTCTTTAATTCTTTAATGATAATCCCTATTCCAATTAGGATTTAATCAAAATAGAAACTAACATTATCCACTCTCTATTTAATAGGAAACGATTAGTAACCAACTAATCTAATCCCTACTTTATAGGAAATCATTAATTAGTGACCAACTATTTCCTACTTTGTAAGAGATAATTAATTGGTAACTAATTAATTGGATAATGTTATAAGGAAATAGGCGTCCCACCCTAGGTGGGCCCCACAAAAATCACGCCCCTTTTGGAGTTTCAAACTCCTTGATGGTCAACTTTTGATCTTTATCAAAATCCCATATGGGTCCTACCTATTTCGTTAATCACATCTTATATGATTATACCTATAAGAGTTTCACTACACCATATAGTGAATTACATGGAGAAATTAATTAATTTAATTCTTAATTAAATTAAAAGCTTTAAGAAGGTCCTACTGTGTGGGATCTAAAGGGATCTCCTATTTCCAGTTGTGGTTGAGTCTTATTGCTAGGAAACACTCTCCTATAATTTCATTAGGATCTTAGAATTTCATCTAGGTCCCTGGATTTCCACTAATCACAATAATATTCATTAACACAATGTGACTAACCCCTAGAAAATAAAGAATTACTTGTAGGTATTTTCTATTACAAGATTTGTTTACAGACACGTCCTTCCACCGTCTAATATTGTTATAAGCTTAGGGGGCAGTATCTTATACTGTCTGCAATCCCTAGCTTATATTGAGAACTCTTTTTCTTTGATACCTTTAGTCAAACTTGGTCTTTCAAAATACAATTTGAAATTCATTAAAGAATAATAATAATTACTTTTCTTTTATTTAGAAAATAATTATTTCGATAAAACCATTTCATCGATACATACCAGCTCTGGTTTTCCAAGTCCGGTTTGACAAGTATCAACTTAATATAAATCACTCAAGATGAAGAGTGGTGAAGTCCTTGTTGAGCAACACACACTTCTTCAAGAATAGCGTACATAACCCAACGGGCCCATATTTACTCCGGTGTGTTGGACATTGACGATTGGCTACATCAAAGCTATATAGGAAAATACTAGAGAAGATGTCGACCTCTCAAGTTAAGGACATTCTGTCAAATGGACTACCCTAAATTATATAGACAATATATTTCTAAGGGTATCCACTATGTGATCTTGTTACAATATAAGTACTTGTTACTTATATCCACATCTTAGTCAAGAGACCCTTCTCTCAGTGATTGAGATTCATCACTTCATCTTATGGAACTAACCATGTGTAAGTTAGTAGGAATACATTGTACAGATGTATCCTTAATAACTTAGAACAATTCTAGGTCTACAAGGAACCGGAAAACCATATCTCCTTAGCATTTGGTTCAAAACCAATTGGATGGTTTTCCTACAATGTTACTTATAGGACAAAGTAGTCTCATCTTATGAGATACTTTATATTAATTTATCCAATGTAGAAGATAATGTATGAATGTAAAGATGCTATATTAATAAAGTAGATAAATACAAGTCCAAATGGTTTTTATAGGCATAAATGTCTAACAATCTCCCACTTGCACTCAAAGTCAATCTGCTATACTAATACCCATTGTCTCTAGATGTTTCTCAAACACCTTCTGAGGAAGAGCTTTAGTAAACTGGTCTGCCACGTTATCCCTTGACGCAATCTTGGATAACTCGTTGTCTCCTCTTTTGACAATGTCTCGAATCAGATGGAATCTCCTTTCAATGTGCTTAATCCTCTTATGTGCTCTAGGCTTTATGGCCTGAGCAATTACACCACTATTATCACAATAAAGTATAATAAGAGATTCAGTCGAGGAAACAACACCAAGTTCAAGAATGAACTTCTTTATCCACACTGCTTCCTTTGCAGCATCACTTGCGATAATGTACTCTGCTTCAGTTGTTGAGTCAGCAGTTGTTGTTTGCTTGCAACTCCTCCAACTAAAGGCTCATTTCCCAAGAGTAAAGACAAACCTTGAGGTGGACTTTCTATCAGTCTATATCTGCTTGAAAATCTGAATTTGTGTACCCTACAACAGTCAGATCTTCTCCGTTGTAAACTAAACAATAATGCATAATCCTCCTCGGATACTTGAAAATGTGCTTAATTGTTGTCCAATGCTCAGGACCAGGGTTTGATTGATATATACTCATAATACACCCTGCGTGATAAATATCAGGTCTTGTGCACAACATAGCATACATAAGACTTCCCGCTGTTGATGCATATGGGCAATGACTCATCTGCTATCTTTCGTCATCAGTCTTTGGAGACTTTGATTTGGAGAGTCTAATTCTATGACTAAAGTGTAATATCCCTTTCTTAGAATTTTCCATGCTATATTTGCACAAGATCTTGTTAATATAATTGACTTAGGACAATCCCGTATCCTTTTCTTTTGATCTCTAAATACTTTTAGACTAAGAATATAGGAGGCTTCACCAAGGTCTTTCACATCATTCCTAATGAGTAGAATATCATCTACATAAATAACAAAGAAAGTCACTGCACTTCCACTGACCTTTTTTGTACACACATGCCTCATCCATGTTTTGGTGAAAACCAAACGATTTGATTGATTCATCAAATCGGATCTTCCAGCTTCGAGAAGCTTGCTTAAGACCGTATATCGATTTCATCAATTTACACACTTTATTATTTTGACTATGGAGTTCAAAGCCTTCTGGCTAGTCCATATAAATATGTCGCGTCCCAAAATCCCACCTAACTTAATGTGAGACCTTGGCACGTGACTTAAAACATTAATTCCATAACTTTCTGTCATACAGAATTAAGGCAATTCTAAAAACATGGACCTTAAAATTTCTCTTCAAATAAATACTAATCAAGTCTAATATCTGAAATAAATGCTAAGACATCATAATTAATTAAAATCGTCCTCTATGAATCCCCAATTAGAAATTCAAACTAACTATAAATCTATAATTAGTCTATTACAAGGTCTAAAATTCAAAATCCAAAATACTAGTGATCTACTGTCCAGTGTATGGCCAGCAATCCAAATTTCATTCTCCCTCAGGGTAATCACCTGCTGGCTCTTCCTGTTCCTCCTCGTACTCTTCTCCCTCCCAATGTCCTGGAACACCGGTATCAAAACTATAACTTGCCGACAACAACAGTCATCGGCTGAGTAACAAGTTACCCAGCGTATATATAAAATCCTATATAACAATATAACGACAATTAATACAAACATGGTCTAAGATTTACATATCATGTAAACATGTAACAATTCAGAGTGCGGAAGCATAATTCAATTTCGATTCTTACACATGATCACTTGTGCTTATTTCTCTTGTTTATCTTACCTATTTTCCTGTTCGTGAATTTATCCAACAACATGCAATGCATTAACTTAATATAACTCTACCCCATATATCGGGTAGAGACTAACATATACTTTACTTTCTGAAGTAGAACACAATATACACATTATCTGATGTATACGGCTTGTCTACACATTATCCGGTGTATACGGCTTGTCTACACATTCGCTGGTGCATACGGCTGGTCTTGCCTTGATCATAGGCTTGTGGGTACTCGGTCAATGCAAAACTCAATCATGCATAATGCTTGTGTCCTTGTGTACTTGCATATTACTTGTCATCTTGTTTATTCTCATGCTTGTTCATGTATAGATTTCATGAATCCGTGTGAGTGAAATAAAATGCTTGTAAATTATGCATAGATTTAAACATGTGGGGGTTCTCATAAATGATCAATATAAAGCATAGATTTGTCAAATAAAATAAGGGACAATTTTATTTATCCTGTCTAAATTTTTAATACACATTTATAATCAAATAAATCTCACAGGACCCTAGTTTTTAATACACATCATGATCTCAAGCAAACTTATAATGGTTCATCTATTGTAAACATCATCCCCTTCCTTCATCCTCATCATTCATACACCACAAAATCAATCTCTTCCCCCTTGTTGATATAAAATTTAAATCGTGAAGAACATCCCTCACATAAAAATTTCACAAGGAAATCACCGTTTAGAACATTTTCCATTCATCATATATACCATCCATAAGAAAATCAAGATCTAACAATTCCCTAACATCATATATAGATTTTTCAAGGGAAAAATCATGATTTAAACATCACAAGATCATCAAATATATTTTCCATAAGAAAATTCTAGTATAAACATCATAAGATCATCATATTTATTTTCCATAAGAGATTGAAAGATCACAAAACATGTTTACTCTTATTGTTCTTGCTTTAGATCTATCACGTTTGTCATATTTATACCAAAAATCCTTATATTGATGAGAAAGAAGTCATATTTACCTCTCATGATCGTTTCCCTACGATCGCGCGCTTGCGAATGGGGTTGATCTATGCTTTTTCACCCTTTCTCCTTGGAAAGCCTTTAATCTCCCCTCTTGGATCTCTCAAAAACTCCTACTCTCACTTTCTTTTAGGTTTAGAAAGCTTTAGGGACCTTTCAAAACCCTAAACCCACGACTAAAAGAGGTATATATAGTGTTGGGAGCCCTAGGGACTCCACAATAAGAGAGATCGTGCACATTCACCGCCAAACGGCGTTTTGGGCGATCGCCCGCCGGCGGCTATCGATCGCCAGTGGTAATTTTTTTTAAAAAAAAACTTTTACTACTTTTTGATTTTCTTTCTTTTCATGCAATTAAACCTTAAAAACGACTTGAATTTAGCGTTTTATTTGGGTTTTAAAATCATTACATTTCGCATTAAATTATAGACTTAAATACATTAAAAGAATTAACCGCATGATTTCATAGCATTAATAAAGTTCACAAACATTAAGAAAATAAATTCGGGCCTCTACATCCTACCCCGTTAAAAGGAATTTCGTCCTCGAAATTGCGTACCTTAGTTAAACAAGTAGGGGTACTTCTCTCGAACTTCATCTTCTATTTCCCAAGTGGCCTCTTCAACGGAGTGATGTTGCCAGCGAATAAGGACAAAACGAATGATCTTCCTGCGTAGAACATGCTCTTTTTGATCCAAAATCTGAACTGGTTGTTCTACCATAGTTAAATCTTCTCGAATTTCCAAATGTTCAAAATCGATGATATGGAAGGATCTGAGATGTACTTCCTCAACATAAAAGCATGAAAGACATTATGAACCGCTGCCATGTGAGGAGGCAGGTTAATCCTATATGCCACTTCTTCTACTCTCCTAATAATTTCGAAAGGTCCAACATACCTTGGGCTTAACTTCCCTCTCTTACCGAACCTCATAATTCCCTTGGTAGGAGATATTTTAACGAAGACAAAATCTCCAACTTGAAATTCCAAGTCTCTTCTTCGGGTGTCAGCATAACTCTTACGTCTACTCTGAGCAGTCTTCAATCTTTCTCTTATTAAATTAACCCTATCTGCGGTCTGTTCAACTAACTCGGGACCCAGAAGTATTCTCTCTCCCACTTCATCCCAACAAAGAGGAGATCTACAAATTTTACCATACAAGGCTTCGAATGGTGCCATCTGAATACTTGCTTGATAACTGTTGTTATAAGCAAATTCAACTAAGGGTAAATGCTCATCCCAACTGCCTTGAAAATCAAGTATACAAGACCGGAGCATATCTTCAATAACCTGATTCACTCTTTCTGTCTGACCATCTGTTTGAAGATGGAATGTCGTGCTGAAATCCAAGCAAGATCCCATGGCTTGCTGAAAACTCCTCCAAAATCTTGATGTAAACCTTGTGTCTCTATCAGAAACTATACTGACAGGTACTCCATGGAGACATACTACTTCCTTAATATAAAGTTTCACCAACTTGTTAGCATTATAAGTAGTCCGATAAGGAAGAAAGTGAGCTGACTTAGTAAGACGGTCTACTACGACCCAAATGGCATCAAAATTCTTGGCTATCTTTGGCAATCCCACAATAAAATCCATGGATATGTTTTCCCACTTCCATTCAGGAATGGGAAGAGGTTGCAATAGTCCTGCAGGTCTCTAATGTTCGGCCTTCACTTGTTGGCAAACCAAACATTGAGATACATGAGTAGCCACATCTCTCTTCATATTCCTCCACCAATAGTGCCTCTTGAGATTTTGGTACATCTTAGTACCACCTAGATGAACTGTATACTTGGATCGATGTGTTTCATCCAAAATCTCCCGTCTCAATTCTTCATTATTTGGGACATATAACCTGCCATTAAATGTTATAGCTCCTTCTCCATTAACTGAGAAATCCTCCTGACCATTTTCGAAAGACTTGGTTTGATAAGTTAACAATTCTTCATCAGACCCTTGCAACTCTATGATTCTGGCTCGAACATGTGATCTGACTGCAATATTAGCTACCAATGGTCCAGAGGTACCAAGACTAAAACTTGTTTCATTGTTAGATATGTCTTCTAACAATTTCCAACCTTTGACCCTTAAATGTGCCAATAAACCAGAGGATCTTCTGCTAAGTGCATCTACTACAACATTAGCTTTCCCCAGATGATATTGAATTGAACAATCATAATCTTTCAAAAATTCAACCCAACGGCGCTGTCTCAGGTTGAGCTCTTTCTAAGAGAACAAGTACTTGAGGCTCTTATGATCTGTAAAAATTTCAAACTCTTCTCCATACAAATAATGCCGCCAAATCTTTAGAGTAAAAACCACTGCTACTAGCTCTAAATCATGAGTAGGGTAGTTCTTCTCATGGTTCTTCAATTGCCGGGATACATAGGCAATGACCTTACCATGTTGCATGAGAACACAGCCTAATCTAACATGCGAAGCATCACTGTAAACCACAAATCAACCACTACTTGATGAAACAGTGAGAACTGGGGCTGTAGTAAGGCGCTTCTTCAATTCTAAGAAACTCTGTTCGCATTTATCATCCCAAGTGAACTGGGCATTTTTCTTGGTCAGGTGAGTAAGTGGTGCTGCCAAGCTAGAAAATCCCTCTACAAATCTTCGATAATAACCTACGAGGCCTAGAAAACTCCTGATTTCTGTAACACTCTTTGGCCTATCCCAATCTGCAACAGCTTCAATCTTCGTGGGGTCTACTGAAATCCCTTCTGATGATACGACATGGCCTAGAAATGCTACCTTCTCAAGTCAAAACTCACATTTACTCAATTTAGCATACAACTCATGCTTTCTCAAAGTCTCGAGTGTAACCCGAAGATGCTTCTCATGATCCTCCCGGGTTGGTGAGTATACAAGGATGTCGTCTACAAATACTATCACATGACAATCCAAGACTGGTTTGAATACTCTATTCATCAAGTCCATAAATGCTGCAGGAGCATTTGTTAAGCCAAAAGGCATAACCAGAAACTCAAATTGTCCATATCTTGTTCTGAAAGCTGATTTAGGGATATCCTCTGCTCTAATCTTCAATTGGTGATACCCTGACCTTAGATCTATCTTAGAAAAGAATTTTGCTCCCTTCAACTGGTCAAACAGGTCATCAATCCGTGGCAACGGATATTTTTTCTTTGTGGTGACCTTGTTTAACTGCCGATAGTCGATGCACATCCTCATCGACCTATCCTTCTTCTTTACAAAAAGAACTGGTGCTCCTCATAGTGACATACTTGGTCTAATGAAATCCTGTTTCAGTAATTCTTCAATTTGTACCTTCAACTCCTTTAATTCTGCTGGGGCCAACCTATACGGTGCTCTGGAAATTGATGCAGTGCTTGGAGCTAAGTCAATGACAAAATTAATCTCCTTATCAGGTGGTAACCCTGGTAACTCATCAGGAAAAACATCCATGAACTCACAGACTACTGGGATGACAGAACCATCTTTTCCTTCTGGATTAGAAAGACATAAGGCCGCAAATCTAGCGATGTCTTTCTTCTTCAATCCTCTAAAATGGAAAGGAGTTCCATTAACTAGCTTGAACTTCACCATCTTCTCAAAACAATCTACTTGCCCGTGGTAAGGTGCAAGCCAATCCATTCCAAGAATGACATCAAAATCTTGGAAGTCTAGGATGATCAGGTCCGCCAGTAACTCATGTTGTCCCACAAGGATGACACAAGCTTGGTATACTTGGTTGGTGACTACTAATCTACCAATAGGAGTCAAGATGGATAACTCCTTATCTAACTGGCTCGGTTCTGAAACGAATCCCTTCACAAAACTAGGTGTAACAAACGAGTGTGTTGATCCCGTATCAATCAATACATGTGCCAAACATTCATTAATCAACAGGGTGCCTGAGTTATTAAATAACTAAGTGTCAATTTCATGCATTATTCATATAATATCAGTAGTATATTTTTATCAACACATCATATTTATAAACATCACATTAATCATAAAAATATCACATCAAATATAAATATAGTTAAAGTGTACCTTGCACCACGTCATCTGATGCCTGTGGATCCTGATCTGATATTGCAAAGACCTTGCCTTGGGTCACCTGACGTGGTTGCTACTGTGGGGACTGCAGGGGTTTAGGAGCCTGAGGAGGCTTCTGCTATGGTGCCTATCTAGTAGGTGGCTTATTCTCCTGAGTCTGGGTCTGCTGAGTGATCTACTGACTGCGGTGAGGACAATCTCTAATCCGGTGTCCCATTTGTCCACACTGGAAACATCCACCAGTGAGTGCTCGACATACGCCGCTGGATGTCTCTTCCCACAATGTACACACACATCAAACATCGGTGTAGAAGAAGTAGACTGCACATACCGAGTGGCCTGCGAAGTAGTAGGGCGAGGCACAATAGGTGCAGATGGAGGTGCTAGCCTCTCATAAGGAGTCAACCTAGCTGATGGTGGTTGGCCTGAAAAACTGGGCCTCTTAAACTGTGGTCCAACCTTACTTGGCTGTCTCCTACTGAACTTCTCTTTCTGAATCATCTCTCTTTTCTTCAAGAATTCTTCTGAATTCTTTTCAGCCAACTGAGCCCTATCATTCACCTCAGCAAAAGTCTCGAGTCGGAACATTGAGACTCGGTCTCGGATAAAATCTCTCAAACCTCTTTCAAATTTTCTTGCTTTCATCGCCTCTGTGGCAATCATATGAGTGCAAACCTTGAAAGTTCTGAGAACTTGGCCTCATACTCGGCCACTGTCATCTTCCCCTGTTCAAGAGTGAGGAACTCTGCTTCCTTCTTCTCCCGGACAACCACTGGAAAGTACTTCTTATAAAACACATCTAGAAATTCCCCCCATGTCCATGGTTGGCCTGCTCTAGTCAAATCTCTAGTCCTGGAGGCTGCTCTCCACCAATGCTCTGCTTCGCCATCCATTACAAAGGCTGCCCATGTCACTCTTTCAGTATCTGTGGGAGACAGTACTGAAAATATCTTTTCCAGCTGTAAGATCCATGCCTCTGCAGCTATTGGATCTGTGGTCCCATAGAATGACGGAGGCCTCAATCTCTGGAACGCCTCAATCCCCGCATGTGGCCTAGGTGGAGGGGGTGCCTGTGCTTCTGCCGGTCCAAGAGCAGTTGCAACCGGTTGTTTGGCTGCAAGGAGTGCCATGGTCTGAGCAATCGATCCTAGCACTGCAGTCAAATCAGGCTGGTCATTACCAATCGGGTGTCCTTCTCCAATACCACTTCCAGCATTTCCTCTAGTGTTATATCCACGAGCTCTGCCACCACGTCTCATTATGATATTCCTGAGAGCAAACGGTAACAATTAGTCTAACTTGGAATTAATTCACTATAACACTCAAATCTTAAACTAACATCACAATGAATCCTAGCCTGTTGTATCCTAAAACATAAGCCCTAGCAACCTAATGCCTTCGCTCTGATACCACCTCTGTCACGCCCCAAAATCCCACCTAACTTAATGTGAGACCTTGGCACGTGACTTAAAACATTAATTCCATAACTTCCTGTCATACAGCATTAAGGCAATTCTAAAAACATGGACCTAAAAATATTTCTCTTCAAATAAATACTAATCAAGTCTAATATCTGAAATAAATGCTAAGATATCATAATTAATTAAAATCGTCCTCTATGAATCCCCAATCAGAAATTCAAACTTACTATAAATTCATAATTAGTCTATTACAAGGTCTAAAATTCAAAATCCAAAATACTAGTGATCTACTGTCCAGTGTATGGCCAGCAATCCAAATTTCATTCTCCCTCAAGGTAATCACCTGCTGGCTCTTCCTGTTCCTCCTCGTAATCTTCCTCCCAATGTCCTGGAACAGCAGTATCAAAACTATAACCTGCCGACAACAACAGTCATCCACTGAGTAACAAGTTACCCAGCATATATATAAAATCCTATCTAACAATATAACGAGAATTAATACAAACATGGTTTAAGATTTACATATCATGTAAACATCTAATAACTCAGAGTGCGGAAGCATAATTCAATTTCGATTCTTACACATGAGCACTTGTGCTTATTTCTCTTGTTTATCTTGCTTATTTTCCTGTTCGTGAATTTATCCAACAACATGCAATGCATTAACTTAATATAACTCAACCCCATATATCGGGTAGAGACTAACATATACCCTACTTTCCGAAGTTCCATACAATATACACATTATCCGGTGTATACGGCTTGTCTACACATTATCCGGTGTATACGACTTGTCTACACATTCGCCGGTGCATACGGCTGGTCTTGCTTTGATCATAGGCCTGTGGGTACTTGGTCAGTGCAAAACTCAATCATGCATAATGCTTATGTCCTTGTGTACTTGCATATTATTTGTTATCTTGTTTATTCTCATGCTTGTTCATGTATAGATTTCGTGAATCCGTGTGAGTGAAATAAAATGCTTGTAAATCATGCATAGATTTAAACATGTGGGGGTTCTCATAAATAATCAATATAAAGCATAGATTTTTCAAATAAAATAAGGGACAATTTTATTTATCGTGTCTAAATTTTTAATGCACATTTATAATCAAATAAATCTCACAGGACCCTAGTTTTAATACACATCATGATCTGAAGCAAACTTACAATGGTTCATCCATTGTAAACATCATCCCCTTCCTTCATCCTCATCATTCATACACCACAAAATCAATCCCTTCCCCCTTGTTGATATAAAATTTAAATCATGAAGAACATCCCTCACATAGAACATTTTCCATTCATCATATATACCATCCATAAGAAAATTAAGATCTAACAATTCCCTAACATCATATATAGATTTTTCAAGGGAAAAATCATGATTTAAATATCACTAGGTCATCACATATATTTTCCATAAGAAAATCCTAGTATAAGCATCATAAGATCATCATATTTATTTTCCATAAGAGATTGAAAGATCACAAAACATGTTTACTTTTATTGTTCTTGCTTTAGATCTATCACGTTTGTCATATTTATACCAAAAATCCTTATATTGAGAAGGAAGTCATATTTACCTCTCACAATCATTTCCCTACGATCGCGCGCTTGCGAATGGGGCTGATCTACGCTTTTTCACCCTTTCTGCTTGAAAAGCCTTTAATCTCCCCTCTTGGATCTCTCAAAAACTCCTACTCTCACTTTCTTTTAGGTTTAGAAAGCTTTAGGGACCTTTCAAAACCCTCAACCCACGACTAAAAGGGGTATATATAGTGTTGGGAGCCCTAGGGACTCCACAATAAGAGAGATCGCGCACATTCACCGCCAAATGGCGTTTTGGGCGATTGATCACCCGCGGGCAGCGATCAATCGCCGGCGGTAATTTTTTTTTTTAAAACTCTTTTACTACTTTTTGATTTTCTTTCTTTTCATGCAATTAAACCTTAAAAACGACTTGAATTTAGCTTTTTATTTGGGTTTTAAAATCATTACATTTTGCATTAAATTATAGACTTAAATACATTAAAAGAATTAACCGCATGATTCCATAACATTTAATAAATTTCACAAACATTAAGAAAATAAATTTGGGTCTCTACAAAATATCCTCTTGAATGTTTCCATTCAAGAAAGCGGTTTTAACATCCATCTGCCAAATCTCATAATCATAGTGAGCAGCAATTAATAACAAAATTCTGACAGACTTAAGCATTGCTACTGGTGAAAAGGTTTTCTCATAATCGATACTAGCTCTTTGACTATAACCTTTCGCTACAAGCCTTGCTTTAAAGGTCTCTATCTTTCCATCGGATCCACATTTTCTCTTGTAGATCCATTTGCACCCAATGGGTCTTATACCCTCAGGTTTTTCAACCAAGGACTAGACATTATTCTAGTACATGGAGTCCATTTCAGATTCCATGGCCTTATGCCAATTCTCAGCATCAATATCACATATTGCTTCTTGATAAGTATAAGGATCATCTTCTAAGGAATCTGATTTCATAGTATACACCTTCTGCTGATAAGACAATCTATCTGGAGGTCGACTAATCCTTGTACCACCTGGGCTATTGTGTACTTAAAGGTTCAGTTAAGATAGGTTTAACCATGGTCATATTATTATGATTTTGCTCCTCAAGATCTATTCCAAATCCACTTTCTCTATTGAAGATAAAATCCTCTTCTAGAAAAATGGCATTCCTACTTATAAACACCTTTTATTCACTAGGATTATAGAAATAGAATCCAAGAGTTTCTTTTGGGTATCCTATAAATAGGCATTTTTCAGTACTGCTTTTGCACATGAACTGGACAACCCCATATTTTGACATGTTTTAGACTAGGCTTTCACCCATTCCATAGCTCAAAAGGAGTCTTGGAAACAGACTTAGAAGGTACCCTATTTAATAGATAAATAGCAGTCTCTAATGCAAATCCCCAAAAAGAAATAGGCAAATCACTATCATTCATCATAGAACAAACCATATCCAATAAGGTTCGATTTCTTCTTTCTTAAACACCATTAAGCCAAGGTGTTCCTGGGGAGTCCATTGGGATAGCATTCCATTATCTCTAAGATAATCCATGAACTCATTTGAGAACTACTCTCCTCGGTCGGATCTGGGAGTTTTAATACTTTTATATGATTGTTTTTCTACTTCACTCCGGAATTCTTTGAACTTTTCAAACAATTCCGATTTATGTTTCATCAGATATATAACCATATCTAGAATAATCATTTTTGAATGTTATGAAATAGATAAAGCCACCTCTTACTGAATGATTCATAGGTCCACATACATCAGTATGAATTAATTCTAATATATTAGTGGCTCTCTTCGGTTTACCTGAAAATGGCCTTTTAGTCATTTTACCTTTCAAGCAAGATTCACAAGTTGGATAAGGTTCAACATGTAAATGGTTTAAAGGACCATCCTTTACCAATCTGTTGATCCTATCCAAATTGATATGGCCTAACCGAAGATGCCATAAGTATGTTGGATTCACAGAATCTCTACCTCTATTCTGAGGCTTCACACGAGTAGACATATTATCCTCAATGTTATTAATAGAATTGCATGTAAGATCAATAAAATAAAGACCATTAGACAATGTGCCAGAAAGGCAGAAACAATAAATTTATTATTGTGCTTGATAACTACACTAGTATCAAAATAAACTGAATAACCAAAAGAGATTAAACTAGAAATAGAAATCAAATTTCTGTGCATATCTGGCACATATAAATAGTCTTTCAAAATTAAGATCTTATCTAAAGCAAATTCTAAACTATAACTCCCGATGGCGATCGCAGCAACACTTGCTTTCATTCTCATCCTTATATTGACTTCCCCATCATGGAGCTTTCTGCTCTCCTGAAACCCCTGCAACGTATTGCAAACGTGTGAGGTAGATCTACTATCTACACACCAAGAGTTAGAGGAATCAACAATTAAGTTGGAGTCAATGATAAATGGATCGAACATACCTTCCAAAGGTTTCTCCTTAAGGGATGCTAAGTAAACTCGACAATTCCTCTTCCAGTGACCTGGTTTCTTGCAATAGAAGCAGACATTCTGATTATTTTTCTTGTCCTTTTTCTCGGAAGGTGTTTTCTTGTTCTTCTTTTTCTTACCATTGAGGAACTTGGCGAAATTGAACTTCTTCTTCTTGCTTTTGCCCTTATGCTTAAGCCTCGAAGGGCCAACTCCCAGACCACATATGCAAACAGCTTAATACGCTTCATAAGGTCTTTAGCTGTTTGTAACATGTTAGGAGCTCTGGCAGAGTAGTCTCCAACTTGTTCATGTTGTAATTCAACACAGACGTAGAAAAAGATTCTGGGAGAGAGTTAAGGATCACATCCATTTGACTCTGATGATCAAGATCTGCACAAAGAGTCAAGAGTTCATTAATGAACCCTGTCATCTTGATGACATGCTCCCGGACTGGGTTTCCGTCATACATTCTGGTTCCTATGAGTCCTTTCATAGCCAACTGCTTATCAGTCCTATTCTGTTCCCCAAACATCTCCCTGAGATTTGTTATAATATCCTCAGCAGTATCAAAACCCTCGGGCTGCTGTTGTATGACATTAGACATAGATGCAAGAATATAGCCTTTGGCCAAACTATTTGACTCATGTCATTTAGAGGTTTTCTCAACCAGCTCTGGGGTCTGAGTCTCCTCAGTAAATTTCGGGTAATCGGAAGTAAGAACATAAGCAATTTTCTGAGAGGTAAGCATAATTTCAAGGTTTCTCTTCCAGTCCATATAATTAGGACCAGTCAATCGATTCTCATCCGCGGTCGATCGGTTTTGGGGGCGGTCGACCGGTAGGCGAGCGGTCGACCAGTAGGCCATTTTGTTGCCTACCTTGGTTTGTTCTACACTTATAACACTTCAAATATTTTCCTTTTTCTTCATTTACACATTTAGAACCATTTAAACATAATTAACATTTTAATTGATACATAAACCACAATTATCATTAAACAAACATGCATAACAATACATGGAAGTTTTTGGGTTCTACACACACTTCCACAACACTTCATCCTAACAATATCATCCAACAACCCATTTGCCTGTATTTAGATTTTAACCAAACCATGTATTTTTTCTGTATTTTCCCTTAAATTCGTGTAACTTCACCAATATTGATCCAAATCACATGATATATGATTCAAAAAATCCCTAAATTCGAGATCTCTAAGAACATACCTTCAAAACAACCAGGGTACCCTAAGCCATACGACTGACTTCAGCCGTATGTCTGGTGACGTCACAATGGTTTCTGTTCTTCTTTGTTGTTTTAGTTTTGTTTTATCAAGATACTCCTTCCCTTTGGAAGCTCTGATACCAAGTTGATTTGTAGGTTTGATAGTTAGGGTTTGAAAGACGGAGAGAAAGAGAAGAAAAGAGAAGGAAGAGATTGAGTAATCTAGGGATTACTCATCTCAATAGTATTCTTATCACTAGGGGAAACAAACGATGGGCCCAAGGCCACACAAGAGAAGGCATAAAAGAGTGCTAACAAGAGAGAGCTATAGGGCCAATGGGCCCATTATGTTATACAACTCACTCAAAAACATATCAATTTTTTCGAAGTCTGTCATTGGAAATTTTAGCAACAGTGTGAGAACTCCCGATTTGAGCAACGAAGAAGAAAAGGTATTGACTATTGGGTTTAGTTTTGGAAAGAAGACGTAAAATCAATGAAAATAAATTTCTAAACTAATATATGTTTTATTCTTACTATGTGTAAAACAAAAACATACCCTATTGTGTTTGGGTAATGCTTCTGAGACCGTACGGTCTCAGACCTAACCGAGACCTCACCTCTCATTGGGGCGTCCAACTCTACACCCACCAGCCACTTGCTTAACCGGTGAAGCAAGTCTAAGGGTAGATTGGTAATTGCAAATTTAATGAAATGACCTTCTGACCTCCTCTGTTCTTCCCGCCTTTAGTGAACACTCCCTGACTCCAGCGTTTCGGAGAGAAGAAGACAACCTCAGCCAGTTGAAATTACTGTGAAAGGCTTTGAAACCCATTTTGGACAGAGACCTTCTTCTCTTCTCCAACGAGTATACTGGTCTCTTCAGTCTTCCCTGCTTCTTCCTCTTTGCAAATCCTCTGGTTTTAATCTGCATGCGGAAGCAAATCGTCCTCTTCCCTAGTTCAAATCAATTGGGGTGACTAGCCAAGACGGATTGAGCTAATGGTGTGTCGAAAAAGCTGAGTGAAAGGGGGAAAAAGAGTGGGGAAAACGTGTAGATTTGCATTTCTGCCTGCTTGCAAAAAGAGAGAGCCATTGCGATTTGGAGCTCAGAAGAAGAGAAGAAAGGAAAATCCAAAGTAAGTGGGGAAAACCCATTTTGGAAAAAGAGTTGTTTTTTTTAAAAATGATTTTGTGCTATTTTTTCCTTTTCTTTTGATAGTGAATTTTTTTAGTGTTAGATTTGTAATGGGGGTTTACTGTCTTCGCATGGATCATTCCTTTCTAGTTTAATGGTTTGATTTTCCTTGATCATACTTTATTTCTCTCATAGCGATTTTTTCTGTCTTCTTTTGATTTCTCTGATTTTGTTAATATGGGACGATTGGGGTTTTAATACTACATTGAGGATTCATAGGTAGAGGTTCCATATCGTTTGCATGGATATTTTTTGTGGTTTTGATTTGCAAAATCAACTAGACTGTTGTAGTTGTGGGTAATGTGTCACTGTGTTGTCTGCAAAATCAAAAAGAGTGGGGAAAATGTGTAGAAAAGAATGATGGTTGTTGACGATGATGATAATCTTGGATGATTCTAGTTTTGTAATGTGTTACTTTTTTTTTTTTTAGAAGTAGATGATAATTAGAAGTTGTAGTTGTGGGTAGTAACTAGTAAGAGATGATATGTAGATTTATACTCTTATGGGGGTGTTTTTTTTAAGGACTTTGCTACTGAGACCGCATTAGGGCCGAGACCTCGCTCATGTGCGCGAGATTTCAGGTGGGGCCCATCATCTCAAAAGCATTTACCTTTTCTTAAAGCGTCTGGTGTTAATAATTAACTGCCATCTAATTCAATATTTTTACTTAATATATACGTCAGTTCATAGCCACTTGCTTAACCGGTGTAAAGGGTAGATTGGTAATGCCGAAATTAAATTAAATCACCTTCTTCCCCATTCCTCTTCTTTCTTCCCGCCTTAGTGAACAAGAGGAGGGTTTCATCCCGCCTTAGTGAACACTCCAGCGTTTGGGAGAGAACTCAGTCAGTTGAAAATTCCTCCTCGATCCTAAAAACAGCAACAACAAACAGCATTCTCCTTCAATTTCTCCTCTCAAAGGTACTCTCTCTCCAATCTAATTTGAGAGAGAGTATAACTAATAACTGTAAAAGAAATTCTAAGGTTCTAGAAACTCCAATGAATTGTAAACAAGGAAACCCTAAGATTCAGGTAGGAAAGAATAAAATAAAAATAGCATTGTTTCTCACCTACCATTTTGAACTAAACTTAAAAGGACAAAGTAAGTGTACTGTTTATATGTGGTGTGTGTGTGTGTGAGTGTTTGGGGTGTGAGTGTTTGAGTTTGACATTTGATTAAGGGGTTTTTCCCTTGAATTACCTTCTAGTTTGCCTTTCTTCTCAAAATACCTGCCTTTTAAAACCCTTCTCATAATAATGCCATATGATTATTTTCTCAAACTCCTTATCTATAAGGCTCAGGATCCTCTTGAGTTCAAACCGGGGAGACTCTCTCCGGTTTGAACCCCTAGAGGTCGCCATGTGTCTCCTTTGACACCCCTTAACCATGGGTAAGGTTCACCCACCCATGTTTTTATTTATTTTCTTAGCAACCAAACATAGGGAAATTGATTTAATAGTTTTCACATATTTCTCTTTGCCAACTAATATTCCGATTGCTGAAGTTGATAAAAAAGGAAGGAAAAAGACAAAACTGGGTTAAGAAGATGTTCTTAAAAGGAAATGCAAAGGAACCAAAAAGATTGGTTAGGTGATAAGGCCATTAAGAGATATTTGTTCACAGAACATTTCCATTTTCACAGCTTAAAGAGTTGCCCCTGAGGATCCTTCTCTAATATGAATATGTGGGTAGTAGCATTCTGGTCATGGATGGTGTTGGTTATTTGGTAGATTTAATACCCAGCAAAATGGATGAGAAAGCATTACTTACAAATGTGTGAACGAAAATGACACTGCACTTCTAATTGTGCCATTCCATCATTCAAAACCCTCACATCCCTCAAAATTTTTCTTTAATATTTTTTTCCGTTTCCTTAAATATTAAAATTAACCTTTTCCCCTGTTCATTTTTATGACAATTCTTCCTAAAACCACACTTGCAAATACAATAAAGGTCAATAATTCAAGAATGAGTCCATAATCAGATGGCTATAATTCATTTTGGCGGTGGTTTTAACTGATACATGTTATTTAAGTGATAGATGTTAGTTTATTTTTACCACTTAATTTTAACTTAATCATATGTTTGTAGTTGTATCATTTTACTTGATAGGAGAATCTCAACCCTTAGATCTATGTTTCTCACGTACAATAATAAATCTACATCACTCTTATAAGGGTTTCATTACCGAATTTATGATCACTGGCTAGTGCCAACAATCGATCACTATAATTCAATCTCTTACATGACATGGTACATGATTCAAGTTTTTAACATGGACCAATTACAATAAACTGAATCATGTCATTTTAACTGGTACACATAAGTTTAACTGAACCATGTTATTTTAGTTGCATTATGTTACTTGATAAGGGAATTCCGACCCTTAGTGATGGGCACAAACTATCAAGCCTATTATAAAAGTAGTTTATTTTATATTATTGGTACTTTGGCACACACTCGAAGTAGGATGATATTACTGGTACTTTGTGTCAAACATCACTGAAAATAAAATTGAGTCATTAGATGAATCATTGGTAAATGTTAGCTGTTTTAGGTAAGACTGAGAACCATTTAAATTGTTGTGAACATGCCATGAATATGAAAGTTAATTAGCAATGAAGTATCAGACATGGTATTATATGTGTATGGAACAATGTGCAAAAGTTATGCATATGGGGCTAGAGTTTTTATAAAGTGACTCTGGAAATTTAATGGATCTATGTGACTAAAAATTTCAAGCAAATTTATCTTTATTCCATTACCAGTGGCAGATTATTTGCATGTTTGTGTAGTATAATGGACATTTTATGTTAATGGGTAATGCTTCTGTGACCCTATGGTCTCAGACCTAACCAAGACCCTGTATATATAGAGATTTTCAAACGCAAGGGTTGCCCTGTTCCACCGGTTTTAAGGGTAAAACCGTCAATCGGGTTTTAGAGTTTAGAGAGAGTTTTGTCTTCCCGCTTTTCAGAATTTTCCTGTTTTAGAGAGAAGAAACGACAGTATCAAGATTCTCCATTTCACCTCCAAGAAATGGCAGCAACTGACTCCCTCTCTAAGGTGTTTTCCTTCGTACTTCCCTCTCCCTCTCTTTTCATTTTTTTAAGGGCTTTTTTTAGATGAATGGTTTTGTTTCCATTCTCCATTTCTCCCCTCAAACTTTAGAAGGGCAAGACCCTAATCAAAAAGAGGGGAGCGACTATTAGGGTTAGAGATCGGGTTTTTGCATTTTCTAGGGAATAATAGAGAGTTCAATGGCCTCTAAAGTTGCTTAGAAGGGGAAAGGCAAGTCCTCAAAGTGCACAAAGCTGAGAGAGATTTTGAAGATACAGAGTATTCCACAGCTAGTTAATCAATTAAAAGGTAAGAGTATTAATATTTTATCACTTATTCTTAAGAAACCATATTTTTTCCTTAGGTGATTGTATACTGATGACCTGCCCAAACTTTCCTACCGTATATCATTATAAAATGATGATAATTAAGAATGAGTTCAACGTTGCTTCCTGTTTATGGAACCCCCAATGTGGCATTTGTATTTATGTTTATATTGGTTTGTTTTTACAATAGAGACTTGTTGGAAGGTGTTTTTCTATGCTATTTATGTATAAATTGTAGCTTTGATTGTTTATTTTCTTGGTTTATATGGTATTATGGGAACATATAATGATTTAGGTACTGCTTGTCATGCAATTGCATTCTTTTGTGCTGCTGCTGTCCTTGGATGCAGTCCTTGGACAGAGTCATTTCTGCTAGTCTTCCTCTGTACTGAGTCGTTTCCTCTTAGATTTGCACTAAATCATTTGATAGAATTTGGTCTTGAAATGTATTAGCATGATCCCAAGACAAATTAGAAAATTAAATTACTTAGATGCATGTGGAATTGATTTGGATTTTTTCAGTTTTTACATGCTTCACTTTTGCCATTAGGATGACCATATTACAGACAATGCACATCCCAAATGGGTTTTGCGATTTTGTTATTGCAGTTAAAATTGATACTTAATAAAGTAGGGGCTCTTAAAAGTGTTAAAGGTGACCTATATCATATATGGTGTCAGCTTGTGCTTGTAATGAATATTATTGGTAGAACTTACCAAATGGTGTCAATGAATCTATTTCTCATGACTTCTCATCACTTTTGAATTCAAATAGATTTTATATAGGCATACTGATATAGTTGTTATATTCTTTGTCAAATTGTTGGGATATGGATGGAGTTATTGATGTTTCCCATATTTGTGTTCAAACGTCAGAACTATTTAGTTATTTAGTATGTCTATTTCCCACAAATCCATCTTTGTTTGCAAGGACACCTCCTCCCTGACAACCATATCTGATTTTTCCAACCCACTCTCCTTGGGTTCACCCAGTGCGACACACACCAACATAACCTCAAAGGTGACCATTGCCCTTCACGCTCAAAGCGACAGCCGCACTATCTTCACCAATGCTTACAGTTGCATCATCGTTGTTCGTCACCAGCAGCTGCTCCCATCTCCACCTTTCAGATCTTGGGTTGAATAACTTGATTGGATTCCTTTAGCCATGCAGTCCTGAGCTTTGTTTTGATTGGACCTGACCCGACCCATCAAACCACTAGCTGAAACATAATAAACATGATTATATGCAATTGATATGGTTTCTATGTACATGTTAGCTTAGTATTTTTCTTATAATTGCTAGTGCTATGTGTAACCTTGCCATCGGACTGATAGGTATATCCACACTAGCAAACACAACCTTAAGCATTTTAGCAAATGATTGTATCATCTATGAAATTTATATCTATGCAATTGACTTTTGCAGCCACAATTTTAACATGGGGAAAGCTAGAGCAGATGCCATGATCAAAATTCCATCCTTCCCAATTGACTGAGATAAACATTCCAATATCAGATCTTCATGAAAAAGATCTAGGTAAAACTGTTATAACCATAACTGAATACAAGGTCCTCAATTTCAATGCCTAGAAACAAACTCAAATCCAATCACGTTCTCATTGTCTTAAAACATAGAAGTTGCTACTGGTTTTTTTTATGTTAATTGAATCATGTTATTTTGATTGAATCAGGTTATTTAAAATCTCACGCTATTGCAAATGGCTAATGCAAATATTGGTCCTAGAGATACATCTTTACTACATTTAAAGGACAAACATATTGCATCAAAAATATGTAAAGGAGAGGTATGTGTTCAATATTTCAATTTATTTCTAGAATGATTTCTTATTTATTAGGAAACAAGTTCATGATTACTTACCCAACTTTCTATTTTTTATAATAGGAAAGACCTATACTATGCCTGTATTCCAATGTATATGATCTTACAGCATGGCCTCTCTCAGATGGTCAGCTCCAACTTGTCCAAAGAGCGGGTCTTCTTCCACTTTTAAAGTGGCATTCTTTCAGTCTTGATGCGCCACTCCTTACTGCAATAGTCGAAAGGTGGCGGAGTGAAAAAAATACATTTCACTTTCCATGTGGCGAAATGACGATAACTTTGCAAGATGTTGCCCACATACTCGGTTTGCGAGTAACAGGAGAGGTTGTATCAGGATGTAGCATATCGAAAGATGATGCAAGAGAGTTATGTAACAGGCTATTGGGGAAGGTACCGAACCGATTTAAATGTGGTGCGATTAAGCTTCGTTGGTTGGAGGAAAATTTTTCAAAAGAATGTACAACAGAGACTAAAACCAAGGTCATGCTTCAACGTACTCGAGCATTTCTACTTTGGTTGATAGGAAAAACTTTGTTTCCAGAACCATCTAGGAGCTTGGTCTCACCAAATTTTCTTTGTTTATTTGACAATATTGAATTTGCCGGAGAGTATGCCTGGGGAGCAGCTGCACTTGCATTTTTATATCGGTCTCTTTCCAAGACATGTACGGCTACGGCAAAATATATTGGTGGTAGCCTCCCCCTATTACAGGTTAGTCTATTACAAATGAACATTTAAGTTTTTATCATAATTTTTATTGTAATCAATGTTACATTATTTAATATTTACATTTATTGTTATGTTTTTTTAACTAGTGTTGGGCATATGAGCGTTTAAATATTGCACAACCTCATGTGGAGGAGAGCGAAATATTATATCCACGAATTCTTCGATGGAATTTTAGGAGGGAAAGAAGTCATGTATATAAGGCCCTCCAATATCGAAAACATTTCAATGAAATTAAAAATGATCAAGTAAGTATCATGCATATGTTTTTATTATATAATTCTATATTTAACAAATGGTATAATTCTGAATTTTCAGTTGTTCTGACATTGGTTTTTGGCTAGGTTCATTGGGAGCCTTATAAAAATGCAATGCTTGATGATGTTCCTGACGAGTTGCAGCAAATATTGTTGGATTCTGAAACTGCCCAAGGAAGTATTTGTTTATTTTTTTTCTACATTAAGGAGTGGCATACATCGGAGAGATGTGTCCGACAATTTGGCATCAGACAAAGCATTCCTGCCAATCCTCCACATTGGTACCGTAAAGATGCTCGTGGCTATGTTGATTGGCGTCGCATGTATCAAAAAGAAATAAATGATTGGGATAGGTGGCAAACTGAGCGGGAGTGGTTCGATGGACCACCTGCCACACATGAATTGAGTGTCTCGGGAGATTATATGGATTGGTATGAAAGGATTACTTGGATGCGAATTCAATCCTGTACAGAATGGACGGAAACTGGGGATCGAGATAGGAAACTTCAATATTTTGTAAGTTTCTTTGTCTTTATTTTTTTTTATTTACTTGTAAGATGTATTAACATTGTTTATTTTTCATTACAGCAATCGGTAATCAAACGGGTTATTGGAGTGCTACAACCCGTCCTCTGTAGGAGTGATGATTTCGGTATTGAGGAAGCTTTAGGGGATCTTCAAAATCTTGCAAATATGGACATTGATGCACTGGATGTAGACAATGAAGAGAATCGTGAACATGTTCGAAGTGAGTCGACACCTACAATACAACATGTTTATGTATCTAAAACAAGAGCAGGAGGAAGGGGTGCAGGGAAAGGAGACGAAGGAACAAGCAAAGGGCATGGAGGAAGGGGCGCCGGGGAAGGAGAGGAAAAAACAAATAGAGGGTGACTCATGTGAAGGAGAAGAAGCAAAGATAGAAATTTTGTGTTCGTCATGTAATTGATGATACTTTTTTTGTTCTTTCATGTAATTGATGACGCTTTATATGCTAGTTGCAGTGTAATGACTAATGAAGTAATGATCTCTTTTATATATATTAGTTCTCATAATTGATGTTCTTACTATACAATTTATTTGAATTGTGACAGGTCTTTACATAACCTGTTTCTTATTTGGAGAGTGACTCATGTCAAATGTTATTTTAGATGCAGAATGTTATTTTACATGAAGAATGCTATTTTAAATGCAACATGTTACTTTAGAAGGGAATTCTCTTCTTTTAAGGTTTCTCATTTCGAGAAACAAATATCATATATTATACGGCATCAAATGAGAGTTTCATTGCCGAACTTGTACGGCTATGCTATAATCACATTCAGTCGCCATAAAGGTGCTTATACAAAATGAGTTACTTGATTCATATACAAAATGAGTTACTTGATTCAGTGTTTATCATGGACTAAGTCAAATAAGTTGAAACATGTCATTTTATATGTTAAATGTTATTTTAACTTTATAATGTTATTTTAGATGCTAAATGGTATTTAAGATGCAAAATGTTATTTGTATGTTACTTTAGAAGGAAATTCTTTTCTTTTAAGTTTTCTCATTTTGAGAAACTAATACGCCTATCATACGACATCATATGAGGGTTTCATTGCCGAACTTGTACGTCTATGCTATAATCACATTCAATCGCCATAAAGGTGCTTGTGCAAATGAGTTAGATTCAGTGTTTATCATGGATCAAATCAAATAAACTGAGACTTGTCATTTTACGTGCTAAATGTTATTTTACCTGTACAATGTTACTTTATTTTTCATTTCAACCTGTTAAGGTTTCTCATTTGGAGAAACTAAGAGAATTTCAAGTAAATACGATGTTTCTCATTCAAAGAAAATAATTAGTCTAAATCACTCCACCAACATAAAGGTTTCGTTACTGAACTTGTGGTAGCAGGTTATTACTAACATCGGGTCACCAGAATTGCATCCCTTACATGACAAGTTACCTTGTTCAAGTTTTTGACATGGAAAAAGTCAAATAAGCTGTAAAAGGTTATTTTAACTGCAAGATGTTATTTGAAGTGTGAGATGCACTTTTAATTGAAGAATGTATTTCAACTCTTGGATCGGTTTCTCATTCGTAGCAAATTATAAGTCTACATCACTCTTACAAGTTCCGGTTGCATTTCCGAACTTGTGGTCATAGGTTAGTTCCGTCGTTGGGTTTGCCACTAACATGACGTACTCTAGGATTCATTTCACATAAACATGACCCAATTACAATAAACTCAATCATGTCATTTAACTGATGTATGTTATTATAACTGATACATGTCATTTTAAGTAGTGCACTTAATTGTAACTGAAATATAATATGTTAGTTGTTCTATTTTTCTTGATAAGGTAATTTGAATCCGATGTTTCTCATTCCCAGGCATTAAGAAAGACATCACTCTTAGTTTAACACTATCACTTAATTGAAACTGAATTATATACAAAGTGAAACTCTTTCACAATAATTCAAATAATACATAAATAACATTGTTTACAACGTTTTCTTGTACAAAAGACACATTTTACTAGAATACTGCTCTAAAAAAGAATCCTGGAGGAACTTGAATATTGAGCTTCATTAATTCTTTGAGAATGACTGGACATAGTACTTCACCCCCAACCTCATTACTTGATCCTGTAATTAAGAAAGAAACATCAAACAGTCCAAATCAGTCAAATGACTAAGGATAAACATGTATATATTTTAACTAAAATACATTACTTGCGTAATAAAATATTGTTTTCAACAGAAGGATTCTTCATAAAACTTGAATTCTAGGCCTCATTAATTCTTTGAGAATGACTGGTCATATTACTCCACGCCCAACCTCATTTCTTGATCCTATAATGAAGACAGAGACAACACTCAATTGTGTAAGAAAGAGATTGAATCAGCCTAGTAACTAAATATGAACATAAGAGTATATAAATGTAACTAAAAAAAAACATACCATGAGTAATTGCATGAGTGTTTCATTTCACACGGACTCCTTATACAAAATACACCCATTGTGTAACAAAATGTTGCATTGAAAAAAGCTTCTCACAAAACTTGGGACTTTGGTCTATAGTTGATCCTATTTGTACGAAAGAGGCATCAATCAGTCCAATGGTTAAGTATGAACATAAGAGTATATAAATGTAATTAAAACAAAACATACCATGAGTAATTGCATTAGAGTTTCATTTCACCTTGTTTACATGGACTCCTTGTACAAAATACACCAATTGTGTAACAAAATATTGCATTTGAAAAAGCTTCTCGCAAAACTTGAGATTGTGGTCTATAGTTGATTCTATAAGGAAGAGACATCAATCAGTCCAATGCTTAAGTGTGAACATAATAGTATATAAATATAACTAAAGCAAAACATACTATGAGTAATTGCATGAAAGATTCATTTCCAATTGCAGGTTCCGACACCACTTGTTGTACCTAATCAAATGGGTAGAATTAATTATAATAAGTTAATTATAATGAGTTAAATCATTTGTGAGATTGTTTACCATATGTTGGATGTTCTCTTGAGTGTTATATTGATTGGTATGAGATGAAAGAGTGGTAGGACCAGTTTTCAGCTGCACTAAAAAAGTATTAATACAGGTTAAGTAAATGAATGATTTTTCAAAAAAGTTAATAACAAGTGACTGCACCTTTTTTGCTTTGTTAGTTTTTTTCTCATATGCAGGTTTGTTCCTTTTTCTAGTCGGACGCCCTTTTCGTGTCACCCGCAAAGGATCCCGAACAATATTATGATCTTCGCTCCATGGATTACACTCAATTCCTTCACAAATGTTTTCATTCCCACTACAGCTACCAACATGAGTATTTTTTGTATACTCAATTTCACTTTTAACCTCCGAACATGCCTTTTTCAGTGCTCGAAATACAACTTCATATGTATGCTGTGATATTGCCCCTTCCTCCACAAGATGAATTGCCAATTGATAGAGATTGTCATATCGCTGCACAGGAACCCCAACCACATTGTCACCATAACAGTTATCAAAGTTATATGAACGTTTAAAATCCTTTCTCCAACGTTGCAATATATACTGAGTTGGGACCTTATCTACACCATGATAGTTTAAAATGTACAATGCATGCCTACATAGAAAGCCTTTAAAATAAAACAAACCACATATGCAATTCACTTGGCTTGTATCTACATCAAAAAGAACTTCAAACTCCTTAATCTCTGTTCTATTGAGGTCTTGGTAAAAAAACCCGCTCCTTTATAACATATGTTATAATTCCCTCATCAACTTTAACTTGATCAATTGTAAAACAACGACACATGCCAGTCACCTCGCGCTGAAACTTCTTGAATATTCCTTTTGTGTACACTTTTGAAAGTTGTATTTCAAAGCAGCATTCTGTTGTCAAGACTGGACATCCATTAAATGACTCAAAATCTGCCTTTATTTCCTTTTCATACTTGTCTTTTAGAGCCATTTCATACTTATCTACAAACTCCTTCAAATAAGTCTGTGAGTTTACATATTTATCAAAAAATGCATTCATACTCTCACTACGCTGAGTAGTCGACATTCCAGCATAAAATGTATCCTTCAAATATACAGGAACCCATTTCTGTCGAATTTCATACAAATTTGTAAGCCATTCATTCTCTGCAAGATCATATTCTTTGATCATACTCATCTAAGAAGTTTCAAATGTTTCAATTTTTAAAGAGTCATACACTGCATTTTCAAGTGCCTTCTTCACCGCGTGATATTGAGACAACCCTCCTAATTTTTCTGAAAGCTTCCTCATAATGTGCCACAAGCAAAGACAATGGCGGGTTCTAGGAAATATCTCTGCGATTGCACCTTCTATTGTCTTACATTGGTCTGTTATTATGGCTTTTGGATGACATTCCCTCATAGCTGCTAACCAAGTAAATGACTCCTTAGTTTCATGAAGAATCAGTCCACAACCTAATAAAGTTGATTGCCCATGGTGGTTTACTCCAACAAATGGAGCAAAGGCCATATTATACCTATTTGTTAGATATGTCGTATCAAATGTAATCACATCACCAAAATAACCACCACTAGCCCTCGACTTTGCATCTATCCAAAAAACATTTTTCAAACGCTCATCATCATCAAAATCCATCAAGTAAAAGAATGAAGAATTCTTGCATTGCATGCGACAAAAAAACTAATGAAGGGCTGTTGCATCCCCTTCTGCAAGCTTCCTCCTCCTTACTCGATCAATATGATTCCTACATTCCTTCTCTCCGAAAGATAACTTCTCATATCCTCCTGCATCAACAACTAGCGAGTGATAGGACTTATTAAAGCGTATACCAGCTTCATTATTTAATTCCAATCTTCTTTTGCTACCAGCATCCAAGTGTTTATGTGATTTATAAAATCTTGCCTTTCTTGGAGTCACTTGATGATTGTGCTCAATATTAACTTCAGTCACTCGCCATTTTTTAAAATCTGTTAACTTCACTCGTAGTCTTGCCTTGCAGCCTGTTCTTGTATCGGGTCTTGAATATTGAGTAATTGCAATTCTGTTTGTGAACCCCTCTTTACAACATGCAAATAAAACGTGACACAGCTCTTGAGTAGATTTTCTCACATGTGAAGACTTTATTTTAATGCCAAATCCCTCTTTCATGGCATAGTAGTTGTAAAATGCATGTGCTTCTTTTTCAGTTTCAAATTCCATCCCTACCTTCGGAATATAATTTTTAACAGAACCTATGACTTTGCATTGTTCAACTATTTCATCTTCAAATGTGACATTATCTACTATAAAGTGTTCATTATTCTGCTCCATTGTAGACGGCTCTGCAATAATCTCATTTTCTATCATGCAACCTTCCAATATTTCAGATGTATTGATATCCGTAATAACCTCATTTGGTGCCATCTCATAGTCTCCAGCATATGAATTCATGCTGCATCCTACATTTTCCTCCATTGATGACTCTATAATAAGTCTTCCTACGCTCAAAATGAGAAGCCTGTGTCAAAAAAATAAATAAAAACTTTAGAGGTCGCATAACATAAAATAGATTGTAATGTATAAAATAAACTACTTTTATAATAGGCTTGATAGTTTGTGCTCATCACTAAGAGTCAAAATTCCCTTATCAAGTAACATGATGCAACTAAAATAACATGGTTCAGTTAAACTAATGTCTATCAGTTAAAATGACATGATTCAGTTTATTGTAATTGGTCCATGTTAAAAACTTGAATCATGTAGCATGTCATGTAAGAGATTGAATTATAGTGATCGATTGTCGGCACTAGCCAGTGATCATAAATTCGGTAATGAAACCCTTATAAGAGTGATGTAGATTTATTATTGTACATGAGAAACATAGATCTAAAGGTTAAGATTCTCCTATCAAGTAAAATGATACAACTACAAAAATATGATTAAGTTAAAATTAAGTGATAAAAATAAACTAACAACTATCACTTAAATAAAATGTATCGGTTAAAATAATATATATCAGTTTTTTTTTTTGGTTAACTCAACTACACCACGAGGTGATAGCTAAAGGCAAGACAAAGGAAACACACACCCCAAACACTCACTCACACACACACACACACCCACCCACACCCACACACCACACACACAACCACACTTGCAACCCAATATAAGCATCAGCCAAGCAATCCTCAAAACCTGTTACCAACCGTTTGAGGCGTGATGACACTTATGAGGGAGGCAAGCTCGGCTTACACAGCCGATGTGGGACTAAACACAACACCCTAAGGTTTAGTTTTTTGGTTAACTCAACTACACTTCAAGGCGATAGCTGAAGGCAAGACAAACTCAAACACTCACACCACACACACACACACACACACACACACACCAGATATAAACAGTACACTTACTCTGTTTTCCTTTTAAGTTTAGTTCAACAATGCTATTTTTATTTTATTCTTTTCTACCTGAATCTTAGGGTTTCCTTGTTTACGATTCATTGGAGTTTCTAGAACCTTAACATATCTTTTACAGTTATTAGATAAACCGTTTTCTCAAATTAGATTGCAGAGAGTACCTTTGAGAGGAGAAATTGAAGGAGAATGCTGTTTGTTGTTGCTGTTTTTAGGATCGAGGAGGAATTTTCAACTGACTGAGTTCTCTCCCAAACGCTGGAGTGTTCACTAAGGCGGGATGAAAGGTACTCGTTGGAGAAGAGAAGAAGGTCTCTGTCCAAAATGGGTTTCAAAGCCTTTCACAGTAATTTCAACTGGCTGAGGTTGTCTTCTTCTCTCCGAAACGCTGGAGTCAGGGAGTGTTCACTAAAGGCGGGAAGAACAGAGGAGGTCAGAAGGTCATTTCATTAAATTTGCAATTACCAATCTACCCTTAGACTTGCTTCACCGGTTAAGCAAGTGGCTGGTGGGTGTAGAGTTGGACGCCCCAATGAGAGGTGAGGTCTCGGTTAGGTCTGAGACCGTACGGTCTCAGAAGCAGAAGCATTACCCATTGTGTTTAATCCCACTTAGGTGGGGGAACTTTTCCATTTGGGTTTTTAAAATATCTTTCTAATTCTTCATATAATTATTTTCCTTTACTGTTTTTATCATTGGCAATCCGTTTTTCTTTCCTTAATGGTGCATTAATGTTTTGACCATTGAAGATTCTAAATGATTTTTTTATGGGTGTTTCAGACCCATTAACAGGTGTATGGTTTTCCATATAAAAACCTAACCTATTTTCCTCTTCAATGCCTCTGTAAATTAGTATCAATGTGTCATTTTCTCGGTTGCTTTAGCTAGCATTTATAATCATACTGTATGTTGAATCTAAGTTGTCTTGTTAATTTTTCTCAGTTTTTCCCCTTTGGTAGTGGTATTATGCTCCAATTTGGAACTAGTGATGTGTATCTTCGGATTATGTGAACCAGTGGCAACGTGTGACTTGGAATGTTATATTTATTATTTGTAGTTCTGCAGTTATAATGTGAAACCTAGTTTGTTTATCTGCTCCATTATCCTAATTGTGTTCTTCTGATTGTCAAACACCAGATTTTTTTCTTTCTTTCAAGAACCATTTGCATTACTAGGATTTAACAGGAATTTCCTTTTTCTGATTTCAGTTACACTTGTTTGGTGAACTCGGTAAGTGGTTGAGGCAGATATTCAATTAGCGCATGTTAAGAGAATCAAAATGATGGGATCCTTCCTTACCAGAGGGCTTGTCTTTGGTATCTTATCCTCACGTTCTTGAAGGGTGCCAATGTATAGTGACACTGGTGAAGCTAAATTAGCGTTCTTCAGATATCTTTGGTATCCTAAAAAAAAGGTATAGGGTAGGTATACATCTAGGATTCAATTAATTATGGTGTGTGCTATCTCATCATCTTTTTTTATTTATTGTAATTGTTCCATCTTTCATTTTCCTTCAATTTTTTCGGAGAACAACATATGGTTATGATTCCTTCTTTCGGCCATACCTTGCAAAGCATGAGACAGAAATTGACCGTAACTTGTTGGAACTAAGGACTAGGACTGGAGATATTGCTGTTCTGTATTGGGAAAAGGCTGCAAGCTAGGGTCAGACCAGGGTTTTTGAGATTTTGCAGTATTTTGCTTCACAGTCAACATCAAGGCCTCATCCTGCTTAGGTATGCATTGATCAGGATAAGTAGGTCTTGTTTATGTTTACTTTAATGCTGCTAGTAACCTACCAATCAGGATAATGTAGGGCTTCCGTAATATCTCATCATCATATGTCATTGATTCTTTTGCACAATGTCTTTCTGGGGTGCACACGTGCTTCTTGTTCTTCACGTTTTCTTCTTTGTTACAAAATTATGTTGGAAGAAAACACATAATTTGATTAACAAAAATAACAGAAAACGTAAAGAAGATGCTGGGAGGACATTGTCGCTGCCGAAAGATATTGTAACTAGTTTGAATGTGTTGAAATGTTAGAATGGATGAATTATCTTAACATATTAGAAAGCTTAAAAATGGTAGTGGCTGGAAAATTTCAAAGCTCGCATGCAGGAAAATGTAAAATAGGGTTTATAATCTTCCACTGGTTGTCGTTATCTTCTATAACCATATATTAAAGACGGCTTAATTAGTGGATTTGTTTCCATTCATGCTATTTAAGGGGGGTTTGATGTTGCTCTTAGATTCAGTTATTACTCATATGGATCTTTCTATAATTTTTTTCTTCTGATTTTTCCCTTTTTGGTTGATAGAGTTATCAATTTGTTCTTCTAATTGAATTCTGTTTTTCTCTCTCAGTTCTAACAATATGTGTATCTTCTCATCTTTAGAGAACTAGAAAAATTGAACTTCTCCTCCATGAAATGAAAGTAAATAATGAAGAGTTTTTGAAGTTGTTGTATTGGTCTTGCTGAAGAGGAACTCCAAGCCAGAACTTATTTGGTACTCTTTTTCTCCAAACATAGGGAACCTGACAAACCTTCAGCTTTTGTAAGTACCCCAAAACAACAGAAATGTTCATAAAATTCTGCATGGGAAAAAGCTTTCAATTCAATGATATGAATGGTGAGGTGTTTTTCAGGCTCTTACAGAATAATAACATATCAGGACCAATCTCACCAGAGCTTGGAAGGCTCTCAAAGCTTCACACACTTGATTTTTCTAATAACTTCTTCAATGGTGAAATTCCCACTTCTCTAGGCCACCTGAAAAGCCTCCAATACCTGTAAGTAGGGAAATTGGTGAACTGAATGGTGAATGGATTAGGAAACTATAAGATTGATAAGATCTGTTTCCTTTATTGAATTATGTATATTAGTAGCATGTGCATGTGGGCTGGTGGAGGTGTGTGTTCATGCTTGCGTGCATGCCTATGTTGGTCTTCATATGCTTGATTTATCTTTCATCTTTATGTCTTTGGCTGACCGGAACTCAGTAAATGCTTGCTAATTTTATTTTGAAATCAGATGTTTGTGATTCTTTGAAGATAAATAGAGTTTTGGGGGATCTTATAAATTTAACATTTTTTTTGTGAAAATAAATTTTTTGCTATCATGTAGTCTGTAGATGCGGGCTATCATGTAGTGTATCTGATTGTTATCTTTTAATTAATGTGGTTGGTGTGTTGCAGGAGGAAACAAATTTGGTAAGCAACGTAGGAATGAGTAATTGGCAAATCTGATTGGATGTTGCTGTGAAGGGGGACGAGAGATTGCTTGTTGCAGAGTTCTTGCCGAACAAAATCCTCTCGAATTATCTTTTCTACTATAAGTTTTTTTTTTTACTATTCATACGGTAAATTTCTGGAAGTTCTCTTTTGAGACAAATTAAATGTAAATTATTGCAGAAAAATGCAAATGGGTGATGTGAATGGAAATATTAGTGTTAAATACCTTACCATTTATTGCATTCTATATGGTGATCATAATGCAAGATAGTAGATTAGAAAATTTGCATTAAGATTTGTACTTATGACTTATGAGTACAAGCATGGAAAGTACTTTGTCCTTAATATTACTGAATATTGGTTAAATACTTGGAGAGGTTATGCATCTCATTTATGGGTTTCTTTTTGAGAAGGATCTGTTCATCATCTGACTCGGGGGAAATCCAAATGCATCCAGATTCCAGACTAATTAGTTATAAGCAGTAACATCCAGCTTCAGAACCTTGAAACACTGTACCTCCTGGAAGCATCTTCTTTTTTGACTAAACTGGAATTATGGTATACTCCTGATCTCACAATTATGCAACCCCGATATGACAGAGTTCTTGAAATTGAATTCAATTCAAACACCAGCAGATCCTTGTTCTTGGAATTCGTATTGAATCCAACGAAGCTAGTGGCAAACAAAATCTTTGATTCTGATTACAATACTGCTTCTTTTGTCATGTATGTCCATCACCTACATGTGCAATTTGGGTGAGCTCGGCCATGCCTGACCCAACCCCGATTAATGGGTGAGCTCGGCCATGCCTGACACTCTCATTGCATATAAATATACTAGAATTATGGTATATTCCTGATCTCACAATTATGCAAGAACAATCAGCAAAAAGTATTGGAAATAAACTAGAATAACACTGGCATTGCATATAAATAAGCATTAGAGATTAGGGAAGACCAATCTGAACTACAGATTAGGGTTATAGTTTCTTTTACACAAATATAGGAAAGCCCCGAGACAAAAAACAATGACAGCAACCAACCATTGACTCCATTCCCTGAGAACAATTTCATTTTTGTTCTGTAAATGTGGTTGTCTTCTTTTTCTCTATTCTCCCCTGTTTGAGTTTCTATTTATATGCCTGCATTAGTTAAAACATTTTTACGAGTCATATTCTGACATAATATTCGTCTAGTCCTGGCTAGGTACTGCAAATTTTTTGAGGGATGATGTATGCAGCCAAGAATGTAAGCCTCTGTATAACACAATTGATGATCCTAAGATAGCCTTGATACTGATCATGCGATTCATTAACATTAACAGCCCCCGGAAATCTAGGTTGGCTCTGAATTCTTTTATCCTGCTTATAACTGTTGTGTTATCTCTTTTGATCATTACCTCTGATTTGGATACTGCAAAATCCAATAGACTCGACTTATTTAGGTTGGGTCGGGGTCAGAATGTAGCCTGTGGTTGGCTCTGGGTACTGGTGCAAGACCAGAACCCAATGTGCTGAACCTGTTGGGTATGGAATTTTGTAAGCTTTGTGTCTGCTGACAGTGTCTTCAGTACTTAACTGGGTTGAGAGCAATGTCATCTTCTATAGAATCTGAAGCTGCTCCAGAATATTAGCAGCAAGCTTAGAATTAGTCTGGGGTACCCAACCTTTCGAAATAATATATATCCAAACAGCATATAGCATGATAAATGACATTGCTCTTAATTTGTTTTTAGAATAATCACAGCAAACAGACACACACGCTCTGTACCGAAGGCATCACACCACACCACTTTCCAAAATGGGTTCCAACTTCCAATTGTTTGGAGGTGTATTGATCCTTAAGTACAAGAGCACCCTGGAAACCTGCCCGATGGGGGACTATATTTCTTTTGAGAAGAACGCAGAAAACACACACACACACTCTATACTGAAGGAAAAATTAAATATTTTTAACACAACATAAAGGTACATTCATAATAATATATGTCCAAATAGCACAAAGGTACCTTGTCAAAGACCATTTTCTAAATCCATGAAAATCTTTTTTTTAATAAGAAAAAGAAAGCATGACGAAAATGAACATTGAATAAATGCTTAAAATGTTCATTATAATGAGTAACTTTATAAGTCGGGTTAAGACAACAACTGGGGAAGATAGATGTAGTCGAGTCATCACTTTTGGGATTAATGTCCAATGAGCCATCATACATAACCAAATGACCAACTTGAAACTTAAAACCGTTTTGGATCATCTTTCATTATCCCAAGGTCAGGTTAAACCTAAGCAACATTAATCTTAAAATATTTATTACAATCCTTGAATTCAACCAAAATAACAACTCAATAGTAAGGATAACGATCCAAGTCTATTTTATCCTCTTGAAGGCCACCTTCTCTCTTCTAAGTACTCATCCACCCAAGGTTCAACAATACACTCCAAACCTAAACCTGCCGACATCAAAAATTCGGTTTAGCAACGAAATGCTCAACAGATATAAAGTCTAGCTAATAATATAACATGCATGCTTAATCAGACTTTTCATACATAACATATTTACATGATCGGAGTGCAGAAAACATGTGAGCATATCATATCATCAACTTAACTTGTTCAAACTCATGGAATTATACAGACTCTTAGAACTCATGCAGAAGCATGTCTGCACTTGCCAGATACATGTACTTGTGAGATGCATGTCAATGCTTGTCAGATGCATGTACTTGTGAAATGTATGTACCTGTAAGATGTATGTCAATACTTGTCAGATGCATGTACTTGTGAGATGCATGTTAATGCTTGTGAGATGCATGTACTTATGAGATTTACCAATTTACCATGTTTGTGAACTTGTGCTTGAGTGCCTTGATCAACTTTCATCTAGGTAATCATTTAGATTCTGATTCTCACTATCGAAACCCCACCATAGCGTCTCAGAATAGGCTTGAGAAATTTGGCATTCCATAGCTTATTTGTCTTTCTAGCTCCAAAGTGAACTTTCGTTTAGCTTAACGAACTGGTTGATAACCTGGCTTGAGAGCTAAATTATGGGTCACAAGTTGTGGAGATAAACTAGGCATCTCTTAATAGTTCCCCAGAACTCAGGTTCATAGCTAGTGAATAGTGTCAGTGAATAGTGTCTATGAATAGTGATTTTTTGGCAAAAATATGAAAATTGGTGTGTGGTGAATGAATGAAAGAGTTGAGATCAAAATATATATGTATTGTGGGGTATTAAAGCCAAGGAAAAAGAGTGGAAACACTCTAAGTGAATTAAGGGATGAGTGGAAACACTCTAAGTGCGAAAAATAGGAAAAACAAGAGAAACCACCAAGTTCTAGTGAATCCCAGTCGACTACCCCTCAAGGCCGGTCGACCGATTGTCATGAAAACGGCCAAAAATGGCCAACAAAGAGTTCAGATTCAAGGCCGATCGACCGGGCCCCAAGGCCAATCGACCGACTATCACAAAATTGCCCAAAATAGGCCTTACAGTAGGGTTTTCTGCCTGGCTGGTTGACCGCCCCTCCTAGCTGGTCGACCCGGCTCCCAAAATTTTGCCTAGTTGAGCCTTTTTCACCATTTCATTAAGGGTAGGTTGGTCTTTTGGTCACCTTCTTGTTTTCAAATCCCTAAATTCGTGGGTTGAGAGTTTGATAAACCCTCAAGGCTTAATTTGAGAGAAATTGAGAGAGATAGAGAGGGAGAAAGGGGAGAAGCTAGGGATTTCTTGGGTGAACAAGATTGGAGCTTGGATTGTACTGCTCAAGCTTGGATCTCTCTTCCAAGGTGTTTCGTGTTTCACAAGCATTGGAGCATGGGGATTCAACCTTCTCCAATCCTCATTATATATATATATATAATACTTCATAATTTCCTCATTTGAGGAACACATGATAGCTCAAATGGTGAGGTGTGCCCAAGGTTAGCAAATTCGGAGATGGCAAAAATACGTAACGTTAAAATAATTAAGGTATTATTCAAGTCTTGCATTGAAAGAATCATGAAATGTTATCCATTAAAAATGGATACAACAAAAAATCGGGTGCAAATATGTTCAGGTGTATATAATACGGTTTGGATGAAAATTCTAGAAATATATAATTATACATAAGCGCGCGCGCGCACACACACACATATATATATAATCTTAATCAATTATGTCCACAATTTTTATTTTTTATGAATATAATCATATAAAAAAAGAGGTCTATCTTATTTAAAATAATGAAATTGTATATTTCAATCTCTTGCTTTGCTATTTGAGTTGCACGTTCTCTGTGTACATTAAATGAACAACGACAACCCTCGACATTAAAGCGGTGATTACAAAAACAAATAAATCATAGATTTAGACATTATATAAACACATTGATGACCCTAATAAGATAAACCTTAAATAATGAATGGTGATTACAGAGATTAGAACATGGGAACATACATTTTACAATAGTATAAAAAAATTATTTTTTAGACTCTTGTTTGAAAATTATGTGGTTCGAGAATAATTTAGGATTTTTTGCATCTGAATGTAGGAATGTGAGTTGTCATTTTATTCAGTTTTTTATCAAAATAATAGAGCAGTGAAAAAGAAGAAAAGTCTAAGATTTGACAAAGAAATATAATTGAGCCCTTAAAGAGATAGAGAGGGGGCTTACTCGTAGCAAACTCGAAATAGCGGCCAAAAGCCGTGACCAACTAGTGGCAAGAGAAAAATATGAAAATGAGGTGATGAGAGTCAAGACTCAAACCTGATCGTATTAGGGGAAGAAGAATAGAAAAATTAAGATGTAGAGGAAGAAAGAAGAAAGATTGTGGCAAATTTTATAAAGGAGTTCCTTAAGGCATATAATTGAAATACGTGTATAATACATGTATTATTCGATTTTACTAAAATATTACATAGTTTTTCTTATATTTGAAAAGTTTGTTGAAAAAGAATATTTTTAGAATAATTTGTTCAATTCATATGTTATACTTGTATTTGCTAACAATGTGTGCCCCTCGTGTGAAGGAGATCCTTGGATCAAGTTCTAGGGAGGGATGTTTCTTTCAGTTATGTGGCAAGCATGATGTCCATTGTGCTTTACTAACCCTAACAGCTGCTAATTGTATTAGATAAATTATACATTATTGTACAATAAAGAAAAATGCGTATACTATATGTGAGCATGAAATTTTCCACATTTTCTTTTGGGCCGAGGCCTTGCATGCGGTGGAATGACGTAAAGTGTCAAATTTGGAGTCGAAACCTATTTAATTACTTAGAGAAATAGGAACCCGGGTAAAGATGAATAACGGCTTACGGTCTGAATCGAGATTCTAGATAAACGATTCGATTAAGTCTCGGAAATAGTGTTAAGACACCCCGAAATAGGTGTAGATTTGGGCCTTGGTTGATACTTCCGATTTTTGAAGAAAAGAGTAAATAGGGGTGCAAATATAGTGTATACTATATATGTCATATGGATTAATTTGGAATATTATGTATTTATATATATGTGGCCTAATTTAAGCAATTGACGTTTTAGCGACGGAATACCGACGGTCAACAATCCATCGCCTAAACCTATACCGACAGAAACACCCATAATACCGATGGTTCGAAACTGTCGGTAACTACTATTTCTTGTAGTGTCTAGTGTTTGGTTCGGTGGTAATCTAAATTCTCTCCGCCTGAGAGGTCACAAAAAAACAACATTAGATATTAATGTATTCATATTGGCGAGGCATTGCCAGTCCTCAAGGTCAAATAAGAAGAGGCTTCATCCGGTAATCCAAAAGATAGACAATGCCAAGCATGTATGATAATGAGATGGCATAGTATGGCCCAGACATGATCAACCTAAACCATACTAATTGGGCTAGTAAATACATGAGCACCTCCTGGGATTAACTTGATTCTTGGGTTGGATCAGGCTGCAGTTTGGCTAATATTTTTTTTGCACATAAGAATAAGCTTATTTGGGTTGGTTTCCGACCTACCCACGTTGCATCCTTGGGTTAATACAATTCAATTTAGGTTTTAGTTTCCCGAAGCAAATCGTCTTTGTTCTTCTATGTGGTTAATCATAGTTACCAAACATCCGTATTATACCCGTATAGTACTCGTATAATATTTTTAGAGGGGATCGCTGTTTAAAACTCTGTATTCTTGTCATTTTACATGTTATACTAGTATCACCATATAATACCTCTTTAATATGCAAATTACGTATTAAACATGTAAATACACGTATTTTTGTCATACTTTTATCGTGTTAAACGCATATTCTGTATTAAATGATTGTTATTAGTTAATATCGTGATTTTTATTTATTTATAATTTTTAATTTCCCCTTGTTTTTGTCGTATAACACCCCGTACTTCCCGAACGGATAATTACCGTATTATACCTGTACCCGTACTTGGTAACTAAGGTGGTAACGAATATTTGACGGACAGGATTTCTTGTATATCTGTTTACAACTATTAATTTTGTACAAACGATTTGATCCTAGCCTTTAAACACTCATGGCCACAGGAAAGAACAATATGTTTATGTACTTTCTGCCATCTGACTGGATGACCTAAACTTCTCGGATTAACTGAGTTTTTTCCAGGTGTTAAGAAAGGCAGACCTGCAAATTGATTTTTTTTTTGGCCTAAGTGTCATTCAGATTTGTGATGTGTAGGCAGGTTGCTATGCATCATGCATATACTTATAACCAATCTCTATATGGTTATCATGGGTTAAGTTACATTAAAAAAGAAAAGCAAATAAATGAATAGAGAAAACAAATAAAAGAGAGAAAAAATAAAACAAAATTTAAATATCAGGTGGGTGGAGGATCAATCCTAGGCTCAAAAGGGACCCACCCACATGGGTTAATGCCAAAAACATTCTTGTAATAGTCATTAGCATATTTTGTTTCCTAGTTGAAGAAAAAGCATGTGTGGAGTTCTTTTGATTAAGGTACCATCCTGCTTGCTAGTGAAAGTTCTTTCCAGCAAACTTACTTTCCAATTGTCTTCGAGTGAGTCCTTGGAAAGTGTCTCCTCTTTGGAAAAGAAACCATTGGATTTAAGTTTCAAAGAGCTACGAGATAAAGGGACAAACAAGATATTTTGTTAGTGCATTATATATGAGGAATGTAGTTGTTTCCCATGTGGATGGGGAGGGTCAAGTTCTTTAATCATAGATATGAAAATATGGTTGCCAATACTTCTACTTTTATCCATGATTGCACCTCTTTTTTTCCTTGTATAAATTATTGAAGAGGAATGCTATCTCCAGTTTCTCTCTTCCTCACTTTCTCTATGAGATTAACATGCGTACATTTTAAAGTAGTCGGTTAAGACTTGGGATCCTCTCCAATTGTTGCTGGCGAGGAGATCGTCAGCAACACTGAGAAGATACCACATACTCCTGTGCATGTCAATCGAGGTGCTATACACGTAAGTCAAGCCTCGGTTGGCACACATAGGGGTATGTAGCACCTCACGAGTAAATGTTGTCTCCTCATCAGCAACAACCAGAGAGGATCCCATCTCGTCGTTTAAAACTTCAACACTCATAGTATCTGCTTTTTGAGTTTTAATTGGCTATAAAGGCAGTCTAGGAAAAGTGAGAATACTTGTTGGTCCTGTAGAAAAAGTGAGCAAGAAAGAAATTGATGTAGCATTCTCCATTATTGAATTATTTTCCTTTTCTTATAGAATTAATTGACGAGAAAATTTGTTCTCCAAGTAAAATGAATATTTGGCTTAGATTTATTTTACCTAAACGATTATGACCTAAATAATAGTGTTGGTTATGACACACAGTAATCAATTATTTATAATCAACAATCGATGATAAATAATAATAATAAATTATTTATTTATAAATTCAGACCTTATTTAACTCTATTCGACTTCTCTTTCGACCATTAACCTTTCCCTTCTCCCACTATTTTTTCCCGTATTTTTTGTTTATATTTGATTTCTTTATATCCTTGTTAATTTCTTCTCTTCCCTTGTCATATGTTTGATTCTCTTATCTTACAATAGATTCTCGCCTAAACCATGTTATTAAAATGGTACCATATTAAAAAACAATAGAAGAGAAAAACAATATCATCAAAAATGAGAAAAAACCTTTTTTCTTTTTTAAAACAGTTTAAATATCATGCGGAGCTTTGCATGTGCGGAGCTCTGCATGAAAATTAATCTCTATTTTAAAATGCCATTGTTGCTAACAAATCCGAAAACATAAAGCATTTTGTTTTTTGGGAATAAAAATCGGGGTTAAGGCAAACCCAAACCTGCATTAAACAAGCACAAATCACGTGCGAATGAATCTAAACCCTCTCGCATCTCTACTAACAAAAGAAGAGAGACTGGGAGGGAACACTGAGGGAATAAAAGAGAGATCACCTGGAGTTTTACAAAACTTTGATAAAAAATCAGCGGCATAGCTTTTTCATGACAAATCTAGATGAAAGAACGTCTATATCCGAGAGAGTAATGCTTTCTTCCCATGGCCATGGACAAAGCTTTTTCATGCAACCAACAGCCCAGCTAGAGTCTGAAGTAATCTGGATTTTTGAAACCCCTAGGTCTGAAGCAATTTGAAGACCTCTTTTAATGGCAAGGAGCTCCATTCCTATGACTGAACCCTCTTGTTGACACCCAGCCAAGGCGAAAATTGGAGCACCCATCGGGTCCCGTTGTAAACAACCATACCCAGCTCCATTGTTCCTCTTAGAACCGTCACAACTCACGTCAATGAACCCTTGGTCTGGAGGGAAGCAAGACACCCATTTGATAAAAGAGGACTTCCACTCTATGGAAAATCTGCACAACCTCTCTATTTGTAGCTGTATCTTCTGCAACCACCTGACACGTATTATTCTTGAGCTGAATGCATTTTAAATTGCCATTTGTTGCAAGTATCAACTTTTTCTTTAATAAGAAGGGGGGACAAAATTAAAAGAATGTAAGGGTGAATTTGGTTTAGTTTATTTGAGATGATTTAATTACTTTTAGGCTATTAATTCTTTTTTTTTGCTGGCATGAAACATTTGGTTTTTATTTAAGAAACCACTTTTCTATAAGTGATTATGAAAAAAATTGTTTAAAATTTAGTCATTTAGGAACCTTGATGATAAAGAAAAATAATTTCGCCAAAATATATGAGCGGTTTTTCCATGTACATATGGGAATCTAAAAAATGTGTGCAGTATATATTTGTGTTTTCATTCTTTCCATACTCTTTTTCTTTCAGTATTGACTAGACAAGTCAAGTTGCAAAAATAATTAAAGGTTTTTCCATTCATATTTATAGAATGAATCATAAACACAAAATATGGCTTACATGATTAAGTCTATATTAATAAAAGTAGTTTAGTAGAAACTATTTGGAATTAGTACCAAAAAGAGAAAGAGAAAAGATTGCCTTTATGATTATTGGGAATTAATCATAAACCTAAAGCGGCATTTTGATGTGTTTCTATGATAAATATTTTTGCGAACCTCAGTGTTTCTTGCTGAAATATTTTTGGAAAACCAATTCCAAGATATATTCTCGTTTGGATGTCATATATTAGATACAGTTGATAGGAGAACAAAAATCTTTTATGGGTTCCAAAAATGTGACCAACATACAAGTGAGACTAGCACACATTTTTTGTCTCTCAAACCCCACAAAAATAATAAAATATAAATTTCAACAACACCAAAAGAAGTAAGATGACTTTCATGAAAAAGTATTGTCTTTGTTTATATATATATATATATATATATATATATATATATATATCTTTTTCCATAATCAAATATGTTTTAGCCTCTTTCTATGACTAGGGCTGTCAATGTTCCGAGCCTAGCGTTAATTTTTAAGGGTTAGGCCCAAGACCTACCCTCAGGCCTAGGGTTGGAGTTGGGCCTGGGCCGGTCTTGGGCTTAAAAAGAAGATTAAAAAAAATTGTCGTCATATTTATCAATAAAATTTCTAAACTACAACAGCCTACCAATGTGACATGAACCCTCCTCCTTTATCCGAGTTTGTGACCGACAATACAGCCCAAAGAACAACACGACAAAGTTTTAAAAAATTATAATCTAGTGGTAAAATAGAAAATTATTCATAAATGAAAATATATGACAATATTTTTATATTATTAAGCTTTTAAACTTTTATTTTTTTATAATAAAATTAAACCTAATATACCATATATGTTTAAATCTTAGCCATAAACTGGTAAAATAAAAGAGAAAAATAAACAAATCATGGGGAAATCTTGAGTCCACCAATGTTAAGGGGTTCCACGTAAGAGATTTCTCCAATGATCATCACATTTTTTTAAACGGTCCAAAAAACACGTTTTTGAAACACATCTGGAGAATTGATCAATAGAATCGATTCAGTCATTTATGGCCAAGAGTGTTGTTCATGATCCCACTCTCCTAATTGTGCAACATTAATTTCTCGTTGCCCTTTGGTAAGAGCCTTAGAGGGTCGATGGTGACTGTCAATGACTGAGATGAGAGAATGAGAGAGCTAGTAACAGTATACCATAGAGATTGAGAAACTGATAGAGGGAGATGGATTAGATGGGGGTTCTCTCCATTTTGGTCTTTTTTTTCTTTTCTTTTTTGTTGTGGATATCATTTACCTACCGGTTAATGGTTAGCTTAGGCATTGGAGCTCTTGCAACTCATATCCCAAGGGATTGGATCTCAGACCTCCCTCAACAGAGAGACCACGCCTCACCACTGGTGCAAGAGGTGAGGTGTTCCATTTTGGTCTTTAAGTAGGGGATATGGTAGCAAAATTACTATAATACCCCAATATATATTCCATTAAGGATGCTATATAAGTAAACTTAAGTTAAAATAACTATTATATATATATAGAATGAGGGGCGGGCCGGGTCAGGCTATAAAGGGTGTTGCTCAAGCCCAGCCCTCAAGTCCGTAGTTTTTGGGCCTACAATTTTATGGATGCAAAAATAAACTGAATTTTGTGGGCTTTTTGAGGGTTGGATCGGGCCGGTACCCTCACATGAGGGCTAGATTGACATCCGTGCATGTGTCTGAGAACCAATTTGAAGTAGAAACACAACCAAATGCATCCTAACCCTTTTTCCTTTAAGCCTTGGGTACTTTTGAAAATTTATAGCCTTTCAACAGCAACTCCCTTTCAAAAGCTTTTGGGGAACTTCAAAAGCAAGGAAAAGTCATATGATTTGAAAATCAATGTTAGGAAGTGCGCTTAGAAAAATAAGGAAAACTTAAATGAAAAAATATATTTATGCTTGAATGCTTTAGTATAAAGTATCTATAGATATAAGTTTGCATGGGTACTCAAATTGCATGTATAGCCATAGACCTAAAGTCTAACACTCACCATTAAATTTGAGAGATACTCCTAAATCATGATTAGGTTGACCACTTGTATGGCATTGATGATGGACCTATCTGTGATACCATAATCATGGAGAGTACTAGCCCCACTCTCTTGCTATTGCACTCCCTTCTTTTGGATAAGAAGGCAATGATTTTGTATGAAGCCGTCTGTCCTACTACATTATTCTTATTTTCTTGCCTAGAAAAAAAGAGTGTAATAGGGGAGAGTGAGGCTAGTAAATCCATTAATCATACAATCATATTACTTAACAAATAGGTACAACAAAAAAAATGTTAGTTAGATGCACCATGCTTTTTGTTTGTGGCCCAAGCGGATTTTATTATAGGGGCACATTATAGTTAGGCTAGAATGAAATATTTTAGATCTAGTGGATGGGGGATACGAGGGCATAGCCTCGGAATTATTATTATTTATGTTTTTATGAATGAGTTTGTGGGTTATTTCATCCATATGTTTGGTACATATATTACAAGTATTGTTTCTCCTTGTTTAGGAGAGCGGTTGTCTCATTGTCCTATGGCTTTGCCCCATTAAATAATTAAATAATATTGTATAAAAAAATGTTTTCTGATTTCACAATTGTTTAGAGGTCTTGATACACAATGGTTATATATGCCCTACTAAATAATATAATATATTTTTTTCAAAACTTCACCCCTTGTCTAATGATTATGTCTAATTAAATAATTAATGATGTTTTTTTTTTTTGAAAATTTAATGGGACCACTACCCTATGACTAATACTTTAGTAAAGATTTGGAATCCTCTATGGACTCAGTCCGATTACAACACAAAAGCTTTAGTTAACTTTAATCCTTCTAAAAATCAAAGTTAGATGATTGAACCCTAAAAGTTAATGAATTTTAATCACAGTTACAGGTATTAAAAGAGACACATGTTAACCTGTGGGGTGTAACCAGACTCCAAGGAGTCTGGTTATAAGAGTAGAGGATTCAAAGTCATTTGTAAATTATAATTTTTAAATTTTTTTTTTTTTTAAGTCGAGAGGCACCACCTCATGCGCCATGCTATGTCTATGTTGAGAGGGGCACGTGCCCCCCTCTCCCTTCCCTGTCTCCGCCCCTGGGCCCACTATGTTGGCGGAGTATAGAGGAGAAGCACTTTGATGTGTAATGTCCACTCGTTAGTTTTGAATCTTCCTACAGTTAGATTATTATTTTATTGTCTCTCTTTCAAATCTTCTAAAAGCTTGAATATTAAAAAAGAATTTTATTTTTTAAAAAAGGCAAAATGATGGTTGTTGGATGTTTTTTCCTCGTGAAGATCTATGAAAAATGAGTAATAAATTATGAAAGCAATCAAATTCCGGAACCGTTGTCCCAAGTGAGAAGAATTAATGTGGCCCATTGATATGTTTTTTGTATTGTTATGGAACCCAATAAATAAACAATTAAATTAAATTAAATTGTTGGGGTACTTAAATTGCCATATTTCGAATGAGATAATATATATTAAGGAATGGATGAAAGAGTATTATTGCTAACAGAAGTAGCCATTGGTCGAATATCTAAATCAAGGAGACGATCTAACATGCTCCCTAATTTACCGAAGCCACCAGACTATGACCAGAAACTTGGCTCTCAAAGGCTGCCAAAAAATGAGGTACAAAAACCGGGTGTTGTATTCTGAAGCTTTGCTGATGGGGATGAATTCATCGTTGTCTTCAAGCTTTAGATTACTGGATCATCATCTTCAAGCTTTTAGATGATTGGATCAGTATCTTCAAGCTCCTCCTCTGTATATTATGGGTGATGTGCAAGCTTTAAAGGACTTCAACTACACTGCAACAGCTCAAACTTTTCTAGGATTCCTGAAAGAATGAGACAACAAATAGAGGGAAAGAACTTGGAACATGGTTTAGAAGGAGGGAAGAAGGAGCAGTGAAGAAAGTATGTTGATTTTGGTAGCTCTTCTCTCAAGAACACATACAGGATTTGAGAAAGAAGATTTCTTCCTAAAGTCTTAAGAAAATATATCTTAATCTCTCCAAGTCCAAAAGATCTAAAAGTGACAAGTCCTTCAAATCATTTGGGTCTCCCTCTATTTATTTAAAAAAAGTCTCTTATCCCAATGATCTCACATCAAAATATATCTTTGATGTGGCAGCTAACAAACTCTGACACATGATGAAACGACCCGAAATTTTAATATAATAATTTTTAGGATTTATTGGTCCTTAATTGAGATGAATTTTACTAAAATTAATTACAACTAGATAAGTGTTTGATAAATTTGTGAGAATTGGGTTTTTGTTCGGGATTGTGTTGTCACTGATAAAATTCAGTGTTTTTCTCCAAAAATTGCACACAACGTGCCGGTCGGCTATCTAGATAATTATCTATCATGCTGGTTCTGTTACACATCGATTTGTGAAACCGCAAGGGCATCATACGTAAGAAAACCAGGAAATCTGTGGGTTTCGAAATTCAATCAGTACTCAATATTTATCGATTGTCCTAGTAGAAATCTTCGAAACTCACACACTGTGTATCGTCTGGACAACTATCTGTCGTATCGGCTTTATTGCAACTCAAACTGCCGAACCGCAGCATGTTTAGGGTCCAAAACCATGAAATTTGTGAATTTTGCAATTTTCTTCTGGACTTACTTTTTACTATCAAAACTCAATATTTTTTCCTGAAATTCACACAGTGAGTGTCAGACTGCCACTTATACGGTCACCTATCGTTTCGGCTTCGTCGCACGTCTTTTCGGAGTTACGGAGGTCGTAGGCGTTAAAAAGTGGGATATCGGTCAACGGGCCATGGGTCACATCACCATAACCCATGTGCCGCCCATGTGCTAGCACATGGTCTCACCACCTAAGCACCATATAGGCAGCCTCTTGCCTATATAAGGAGGGTCACCCCCCTCATTTTTCACTCTTTTTCCATCATGTGGAGATGCTGCTCGAAATTCTCTAAAGAGAGAAAGTGAGGAGAGAGAAGAGAGAAAAAGGAGAGAGAAAGTAGAGAGAAAGAAAAGAAAGTCTACATAGAGGTTTTCCAGCATTCTGAGCACGTTGACAACATCTGTTTCACCACCTAGAGCCTCAATTTGCATGTAGAGAGAGATTAGAGAGAGAAAGTAGAGGGTAGAAAGAGAGAAGGTCTACCATAAGGTTCTTTGACATCTCAGACGCATTGGCGATGTCCATTTTGCCATCTGAAACTCCGTTTTACTTGTAGGAGGTAAAACCCCTTTTCTTTTTTCCTATTTTCCCTTATTTTAAGTTATTTGTATGTGAAATGACTTGGATGATGTATGGCGTGAATGAAAAAGGGTCAGAGACCCGGTGGAATGTGTATGGAAGAGATGGGATTGTATGCGATTTGAGCAAAGAGAGGTTGACCTCAATTTTGGGCTGCAATAGCCCGAAGTTTTGGCTTAGGTGAATTGGGTGATCGATTGCCCTGTCTGGGTGATCGATCACCAACATGCAAATTACTGGGCGATTGATCGCCCAACACTGGCAATCGATCTCCAATGCGTAGAATTTGGGGATTTCGATCACGATTATATGGGACGCTTCGAGAAGCCCGGTTTGGTTCCCCCCGTGTGTTGTAATGTCACCCTTGGATGACGAAAGGATGATTTTGCGTTTATTCAGGGCGATTGACGGACCCATCGGCACAAATATGTTCCCAAGCGGAATGATCTTGCATGATGTGATGTTATTTGGATGTTGTAGGGCGATGGACGGACCCATCGGTCCGGATATGTTCCCTAGCAGGACGATCTTGTATGATGTGATGTTATTGGGACACTTGTAAGGCGATAAAAGGGTTTATCAGTAGGTTAATGTTCGACATCGGGACGGTATACTTTCGGATTTGGTCCATGGGCGCAAGGCCAACATACTCAATTAATCAAGCGAACATTGGATTAATTGGGGATTTCCTACGGTTAGAAAACCTAACCTGTGTTAAATGCTGTCTGTGGTCCCTCTTTGGCTAGGTCCGGAGAGGAGGTGTCTATTAAGAGTCGGGGTGGTTCTTCTATGACTGATAGTCGGGAGAGTTAAGATGGCAATGGGCATATGGGCCCAGGGTTGCTTTGGGTCTACGGACCTAGGGTTGTATTAAGTTACGAACTCAGGAATGTTACATTGAGGAGGCATTGACTTGTATGGGTAGGTACGCACCTAATAGAGGTTATGAGAATGAATGATGTCACCCTGAGGGTCGGAATGTGTTGTGTTATCTGAAAGAAATATCATGAGGACAAGTTCCTCATGTAGGCTGAGGTCAGAGGTGTTGTGTCATCTGACAGAAATATCGTGAGGACAGATTCCCCACGTAGGCTGAGGTCAGAGATGTTGTGTCATCTAATAGAAAGGTCATGAGGACAGGTTCCCTATATAGACTGAGGTCAGAGGTGTTGTTACGAACGGGTAAAGGCCCAGAGTTTTTGTGTTGATTATAAGTACTCAGGGCTAAGTAGAGTTCAAGGACTCGAAGGTAAAATGTGGTCGATTGCCTATGATGCTAACCGGGTGTTGTCAGAACCACCGATACTGGATGTACTTGGTAAATGAAAAATATTAAGGGATTAAGACCCTAGAATAGGGTGAAATAGCCCTGAGTAGCCTCGGGTCATGAATTACGATATTATTATGATTATCATATGAGAATTGAACTATATTTGCATAGTTGGTGAATAGTGAATACTGTTTTAAGGCTTAAAAGCCTTTTATATATTTTTTTCTTATGATAAATGAATGAAATGGTTGAATTAAACTAAATGCATTGTATGATTGTTTAAACCAAGGTAAAAGGATGGAGAAACACTCTAAGTGAGTTGAGGGAAGAGTGGAATCACTTTAAATATGAAAAATGGGAAAAACAGGAGAAATGGGCAAGTTCTGAAAAGGCCGGTCGACCGACTATCCCAAAAAGGGCTTACAGTGAGTTTGTGTTAAGGGATGGTCGACCGCCCCTCAAGGCCGGTCGACCGACTGTCTCAAGAATGTTAGCCTCAAGGTTACAACCTTGGATGCCCCTACTAGTTTTGATAATAACACAATAATGAAATGAAAAATGTGGTACTAATAATCTTGTTTTAAGTGTTTGAACATTTCAGAATTTAAAGTTACTAGTACTCCAATCATGAAAAACGATGGAAATTACCCAAGAGGAAGATCAACTCAAAGTATACAAATGAAGACTCAAGATAAGATCATAGTCCAAGTCGGGTCCATTTGAAGACAAAGTCAAATCTCAAGACCCAAGACAAGTCAAGATCAACTCTCAAGATACTTCAAGTGTATTTTTTTATTAAGAGTACCTAGGACTTGTGTAAAAAGTCCTCAAGAGAATGGTAAGTTGAAAGCTCAAGGCATAGATTGACCATAGGAGCCTAGCACATTTTTTAATAATCATTCTAAGGCCCTAAGGATAAATAAAATCATGTTAAAAGATAGTTAATTGACCCAAGAAATCAAACCCCTCACCTTGGTCTGATAATAGACAGAATTCAGAAATATTGTTCTGAATTCGTCGACGAATTCTCAAAGAAGGTTGAATTCGGCCTCATGACAGTAATTTCAAAATTACTTACTGTCTTTAGAATTCGGTGACGAAATCAAGTGGGAACTCCACTTGTCGACGAATCCAAGCCTGAAAATGAAAAGTCGTTATACCGGCTAGTTTTCAACGGGTTAAAACGCATTAAATGCTTACCAACGGCTATATTGGATCAAGTGGTATAAAAGGAGTTTATTTATGAACTAATAACAACTCTTTATCACAATAATAACTTATATTGATCACTCATTCATTTCTTTTGATTTCTCACTCACTCACATTCATAAAAAATCCCCAAATCTCTCTTGAGCTCATTAACTCCATTCTCTTTGGAGAGACTTTGTTAGATTTTGTACTTCTGTTGCGCCCCAAAATACCCCTAGGAGTTAAGGGATACTTTAGAGGTGACTATTTATACCTGTCAAACCATCCTGTAATGAACACGGCTAACAATGATATAATAACAATCAAATATCAGAGTGCAGAAGCTAAACATAAGTGCGAAAGCATGAACTAACCTTTTCTTTTCTTCTATAACTCCAAAATAGTATTCCAAGTTAACATATACGAAACATATCAAGTTAAAGGTGGACATGCCTACCTATCAAAATAAAAAATGAGAAACCTCGGAATTCTCTCTCGCTCAATAATCACCCCCGTGGGGCCAATGGTCTAAGTCCCTCGCCTTAGCTTGAGGCTCAACTACCGACTCCTCATATGGTTCTTCCTCGCCGTAGTCCTCCTCTACCCAAGGACCTGGGGCACAAATGTCAAAAGGGACCCACGCACCTGCAGACATAAAATTATGGTTGAGTATGGAATACTCAACGAGTACAAGCTACTAGCTAACCATAGCAATAACAATCACACCAAGGCAACAAGATATGATTCAAAACAGTAATAGCAATATAAGACATTGATATCATTAAAGTAAAGCAAAGTAATAGTCGTGACATGCTTGCATGAATGCAAAAACCCTGGTAAAACTCGTACTTTAAAATCATGTCCTACTCTAGAAATTAGCCTTTCGTGTTTCTTTCAAAACTTACTTATCATAATTCAAAACCTATTTCTTGTCTTGGTCTTGCTTGTGAAAATCACGTATGTCCTACTTGTTCTTGATTTGCTTAACTTGTATACTTGTGAGCCAGAGGCTAGCACCCGCACCTCCCTGGGCTACCAACCTCCTTGATGTTTCATTTACTTGTAAGTCAGAGGCTAGCACCCGCACATCCCTAGGCTACCAACCTCCTTGACATGTATTTGATTCATTTACTTGTGAGCCAGAGGCTAGCACCCGCTCCCTGGGCTACCAACCTCCTTGACATGTATTGGTTTCATTTACTTGTGAGCCAGAGGCTAGTACCCTTCACTTGGGCTACCAACCTCCTTGGCATGTATTTGTTTCCTTGTTTGATTTATCATATATATATACTCTTGAAAACCCGGTTCATGCATGCATGCGTGCTTGTGTGCGTGTCAATAGTGACAACCATGATGACAAGTATGACATAAAGGATAGTGCATCACATTTCGATTCATAGTATAAACATGTGAGAATTTAGGTAATCTACATGGCATTTGGACAATTCATCATTTATAAGAAAAATTGCATAAGGCCTACTTCCATTTTCTTCATTTAATTCATTTGTTCTTAGTTTAGGCATTTTATCAAACACTCGACATACAACATTCTTTAGTAGTTTCATTTACTCTTTTTTTTTTAGTGCATATTTTTCATAAAATCATCAAGGTAAGTTCATTATTTGTAGAATGCCCTTCCACCTTTTTCATCACACTCCCCACACATCATACAACCCGGCATCTAATCACCTCTACCCCTCATCCATCCACACATCACAACATTCATATTATCTTGTTTACATTTTTAGAGAAATAGCATATTTCAAAAGGAAGGAAAACATAAGATCAAGAATCATCATTCACAATAGGAAAACCTAGTTTATTGCTAAGGGAGTAAGTAGGGTGTACTAACCTTGAAACAAAGAGGAAAAACTTTGAGAATGCCATGGGAGACGCTGCCCTAGCTTCGAAAAGAGCTCCACACGAGCTTGAGGATTGATCTTGAGGAGTTCCAAGCTTAGTGAAGATTCTTGGATACTCAAACCCTTGATCTTCTCTCCAAAAAGGGAAGAAACCTTTGGAACCCTAGGTTCTCTCTTCCTTTCTCTCAAAATGCTCTAAGGAAGGTGTATGGGGACCCAAAAGCTCGAGCAAGGCTTATAAAGCCAAGGGGTGCTGGCCAAAAGACTAAAAAGCCCTTAATGAAATTTCTACAAAACACGATAGACCGAGCGATCGGTCGCCTACTGATAACCAATATCTTAAGAAGTTTGATGCAAAATCTGTAGAAAGAATTTTCCTTGGATATTCAATTAATAGTAAAGCTTATAGAGTGTTTAACAAGAAAACCTTAACTATTGAAGAATCTATTCATGTTGTGTTTGATGAATCAAATCCTTTTAACAAACATTCAAATGATGTTGATGATTAAATTGAAACTCTTCCTAAAGAAATCTCAAACTTGAAAATCAATGAAGATAATAAAGATAACCAAGTTGAAGAAGAATCAAATGATAAAATCATTGAAATAGAAAATGAAGAAGAAAATGAAGATGAAGAATCTTATCAACTTCCCAAGCTTAGAAATTAATAAAAGATCATCCTAAAGATTTAATTCTTGATAATATTGAACAAGGGGTTAGAACAAGAAGAAATCGAACGAACCTTGCTTTCCTAAGTCAAATTGAATCAAAAACTACCTTAGAAGCTATTGAAGATGAATCTTGGGGCATGGCTATGCAAGAAGAATTAAACCAATTTGAAAAGAACCAAGTGTGAGATCTAGTACCAAAACCAAATGATAAATCTATAATTAGTACAAAATGAGCTTTTAGAAATAAAAATGATGAACATGAAAATGTAATTAAAAACAAAGCAAGACTAATAGCTCAAGGTTACAACCAAGAGGAGGGCATAGACAATGATGAAACTTTTGCCCCGGTTGCTAGACTAAAAGGTATAAGAATGCTACTTGCATTTGCTAGTCATAAGGAATTTAAATTATTCCAAATAGATATAAAAATTGCATTTTTAAATGGATATATCAATGAAAAAGTTTATGTAAATCAACCCTCTTGCTTTGAAAATCCTAAATTTTCAAATCATGTCTTTAAGCTAACAAAAGCCTTATATGGATTAAAGCAAGCTCCAAGAGCTTAGTATGAAAGACTAAGTAGCTTTCTAATTGAAAATTGATTCATAAGAGATAAAGTTGAGTACAACTTTATTTATAATGATAAAAAATGATGATATGCTAATTATTCAAACCTATGTTGATGATATCATATTTGGATCAACCAATGAATCCCTATGTAAAATGTTTGCTAAACAATGCAAGAAGAATTTGAAATGAGTATGATGGGAGAACTAACATTCTTCCTAGGACTCCAAATTAAGCAAACTAAACAAGGAACATTTGTTAATCAAGTTAAATATACTAAAGAATTGCTTAAAAAGTTTGGAATGGAAAATACTAAAGTAATGGATACACCTATGAGTCCATCAACCAAACTTGATAAGAATGAAAAGGACAAAAATATTAATGAAAAAAATTATAGAGGCATGATTGAAAGTTTTTGTATCTCACTGCAAGTAGACCTGACATTATGTTCAGTGTTTGCATCTGTGCAAGATTCCAATCATGTCCAAAAGAAACTCACTTAATTGTTGTGAAAAGAATTTTTAAATACTTGTTTGACACAATTGATTTAGGCTTATGGTATCCTAAAGACACAAATCTAGACTTAATAAGCTATTCAGATGCAAACTTTGCTGGATGCAAAGTGAATAGAAAAGGCACTAGTGGAACTTGTCACTTTTTAGGACATTCTCTTGTTTCATGGTTTAATAAGAAACAGAATTCAATGGCCCTATCCACAGCTGAGGTTGAGTATATGGCAGCTAGACACTATTGTGTAGGGATGGCAATGGGTAGGGTTAAACGGGTAACCTGTCCCGCCCCGCCCCTAATGAGCCGGGTTTGGGGAGATTTGAATCGGAGTAGGGGCGGGTTTGAGAAAAAATGTTAAAGCCCGCTCGGGTTCAGTCCAGGGATGGGTTTGAGCTGCCCTGCCCCGCCCCGTTTAGAATGTATAATAACTATGTTGCCCCTTTATTAATTTTAAAATAACACTTATACCCACCTATAAATAATGTGGATTAGGGCTCACTGTTCACAATCACACATCGCCGCTCTCGAGTTCCTTTTGGTGTCTAATTTGGGAATGCGACCGATGCTTCGTATGGAGATGATTTAGAGGAGATAGGGTTATTGCTTCGACAGCAGCGACGGCAAGAGGTGAATGATCGAGAGAGGGAGCTGAACTTGTATTGGAGTGGTTCTACTCCTCCAACTGTTGAAGGTTCTTTAATCGGTGTTGGAGGATTGCTTGACCATGGCAGAAACGCCACTCTTTCAGATTTTGCAGGAAGTAATAATAGTAAGGGATTCATTTCGGAAGAAGAATTATGGTCTGATCCAGCTTACCTTTCTTCCTATTACTCTAACATGAAACTGAATCCCTTTCAAGCATTCATGGATCCCTTACAAGAAAGGGATCCTTTTTAGATATTTTGATTTAAAGATATAGATTTTTTCCTTTTTCTATATGTTTTAATGAATGGTACCTATACCAGAAATGAATCCTTTTTAGGGTCGTCTTGGGCTTGTTTCTGGTGTTGTTTGGATTTCTAGGGTTTCAAATAGATCTTCTACATTTTATTTTGAGTTTCATCGGAGGTTAAGGAAGGACACTTGATTACGTGTCTAGGTTCATTTTCAGCACGACCCGACCCGATCCGGCTTAACGGGGCGGGGCGGGGCGGGGCGGGGCGAGCGGGGATGGGATAGAGGGGCACCTAATTAATCGGGGATGAGATTTTATACTCAAACCCATCCCGAGTTTGGGACGGGAATGGGAAAATATTTTATAATTAGGGGCGGGGTTGGGTTGGGAGCGCTCCGCCTCGTTGCCATCCCTACTATTGTGCTCAAACTTTGTACATGAAACAACAGTTAGAAGACTTCAAACTTTTCTATACTAAAATACCTATTAAGTGTGATAATACAAGTATAATTTGCATGACTAAAAATCTCATTCAACACTCAAGGACTAAACACATAGAAATCAGATATCATTTTATAAGGGATCATGTTCAAAATGGAGATGTTATCTTAGAATTTGTGGATATAAATAATCAGCTCGCTGATATCTTTACCAAACCCCTTCAATCTGATAGGTAAACCTTGAGAAGAGAATTGGGCATGGCTAGTCTAAATGAATTAAATTGATCATAAATGAAATCCTTGAATTAATATGATAAAATTTGTTTGACTATGTTAGAATGATTTGAATGACCTATGATGTATTTGAGTGCTTTAATGAACCAGTGGTTTCAATAAAAGTGGTTGAAAAATCAAATTAAGATGATTTTCTCAAATTCTGTACTGCATTCGGCGACGAATTCAGTTGGGAATTTGATTTCGGCGACGAATCTTTGGGTAAGTTTGAAAACAGAATGTTTTCTGTACCCAATTCGGCGATGAATCTAGATGATCCATCTACTTCGTCGACGAAGTCATTTGGTTTCCTGACTCAATTTCGGTGACGAATTCCGGGGTAAAACCCAATTCGGCGACGAAATAGGTCGAGGGTATAAATATAAACCCTCCAAATATAATTTGAATTTTTCAAAACCTAAATTCTTCCCACCTTTTCCTATTCCATTGCTCTTGGACCAAAAACTCTTCTAAATCTCTCAAATCCAATCCCTAATCGTGTGAGAATGCCTCCAAAGATGAATGCATTAGTGGAGCCCTCAAAGAAAAGAGCTCGCACTGACAAAGGGAAAGAGCCTGCAGCAAGTTCTGCTCCACTCCCAGTCAAGTTCAAGGACAACAAGTACGAGAAACTCTTCAAGGACAAATTCCTTCCTCATTCTCCTCTCTATGGTAAGGTTGTCAACTTCATAAACCTAGGTGCTTATGGATTAGAACCCATTAAAACTCTATTTTCTACCCTAAAATGGGATTCTTTCTTATTCTCAAACGAAATCATGTTCCCAGAATTAGTTAGATTATTTTATACTCACTTCCATTTTGACCAATCAAAATCTACCATCACATCTTTTGTGTTAGGCAAAAACATTTATTTCCATCTAAATGATTTGCACACAATCTTAAGAATTCCTCAATGTGCTCTTCAAACCTTTGTGAATGGTCAGTGGACCAAACATGAAGGGTTTGATGTGGTAGAAGCACTAAAGATGGTGTGCATTAGGAAAGACTTCACCACTCCCTTTCAACCCAAAGTCAAAGACCTAACTTTGACTTCTAGACTCATCCACCACATCATAACCTACAATCTAGTAGCTAAGGCTGGTGGTAGGCAATACCTAACCTACTTCGATGTATTTCTTATGTGGTGCATCCTAACCACCACACCTATGATCTCTCTTACATCATTGTCCATTGTATGGATGATGCATTTAAGAGAAAATCAGGTTGTCTTCCTTTTGGTCAAGCCCTGACCAAGATCTTTAGACATTTCCATGTTCCCTTCTCTAGCCAAACTGACTTTGTCTCTACTGATGATTTCTCCATCTATAGCAAAGCCACCATCCAAAAGATGGGCTATATTTGGAATGAAACCCAGAAGGTATGGACTCCCAAACCTTCTGCCTCTCAGTCCTCTAGCCTTCCTCCTTTTGATTCTTCAGCTCTCATTCCTCCTTCATCATCTACTCCATCCATCCCTCCTTCTACACCCTTTGTACCCTCTTCTTCAGCAGCCCCAGTAGTTGAGTTTTAGGCTGAGCAGCAGCTAGAGCCAGAGTTAGATGAGGTTCAGGCTGAGGAGCAGCCAGACTCAGCCCCAGCAGATGAGCTATAGGGTGAGCAGCACCCTCGGGATGAGATGCCAAAGTGGTCTGATTTCATAGATGCTGGAGAGATTCTAGAGACTCCAGAGAACTCTCACAGACAGGTGTCTCCTCACCTTGAGGACCCTGGTCACTTCTATAAGGATCCTAGCAGGGCAGCTGCGTTAGAGGAGAGCATGAGTCTCATGGCTGACCAAATTGCTTCTATGGCCTCTAGTATGGAACAATTCCAACTGGAAATGAGGTTGAGCTAGCAGGTATTTCAAGAGGAGATGAGAGCTTCCATGATGGGTTTTATGTCAGAGATTAGAGCTGGTATGGTCACCCTTCAGTCAGAGACTAGTGAGTCCATTCAGAGTCTCCAGGCAGCCAATTCAGCTCAGTTTTTAGCTCTCCAGACTAGGATGGACAGCATTCAAGGGAAAGTAAAGAAAAGTGTTGAATCTTTGGAGCCTAGGTTGGATGAGATTGAGATCTTAGGGGATGTCACTAAGAATAGGGTAGATCAATTTTATTCCTAATAGAGAGAAAAGTTGTAGATGCCATGGAGCAGGGTCTACAACTGAATGACTTAGTGACTTTGCTGAAAGGCAAGGTGGAAAGCACTGAGAAACATATAAGAAATCAAGGACCTTCCATCTCTCAAATATCTTCTCTCCTTGGGAACCAAGCTCCAATCATCCACAAAATGGCAAGTCAAATGCCTCAACTATCCATAGAGGTCTCCAATGTGAAGAAGCAATCCTTCTAAGTGGTCAAAGGAGCAGCTTCCTCATCTAAACCTCCTAAGTCCTCCAAACTTCACTTCATTCCTCCTTCCTCTAATGAAATTTCCAGCAGCAGCAGTTCAGGTGGAAATGAAGATGAAGTGGTTCAAGAAGTTCAAGGTCATGCAAACCCATCAGAAGATATCTTCAAGAAAGTTGCTGACTTGATTAAGAAGCAAAAGAAAGATGGTTTGTAGTTTTCTTTTCTTTATTTTTGTGTTTTTAATGTTGCCATAGGGGGAGAAATATGATGTAATGAAACTTGAATTAAAATTGAAATTGAATTGAATGAATTGATCATTTTTTTTACATCTTTGGCAGTGTCTCATTCTTAATTAAAATTCTCTCTTATGAAATTGCTCTCGATTCAAAATTTATAATGAATCTTCATGAAATATATTTTAATTGCTCTCTGTGTTCTCTTTGTGTTGAAAATCTTAGAATTCCCATTGTGGAACTTCTCTTGGTACTAAAACATGGTGACATGTTTTATGAACCATCTAAAATATGCATCCAAGTAAAATTTTATTATCTATTTATAAATGCATATGTTTAGGGGGAGCTAACCTCAAAGTTTTTACGAAAAACAAATTGTGAGGGGGAGCTCAATCCCATTTCATTACATTATTATGCCATCATCAAAAAGTGGGAGATTGTTAGCCTCAAGGTTATAACCTTGGGTGCCCATACTAATTTTGATAATAACACAATAATGAAATGAAAAATGTGGTACTAATAATCTTGTTTTAAGTGTTTGAACATTTCAGAATTTAAAGTTACTAGCACTCCAATCATGAAAAACGATGAAAATTACCCAAGAGGAAGATCAACTCAAAGTATACAAATGAAGACTCAAGATAAGACCATAGTCCAAGTCGGGTCCATTTGAAGACAAAGTCAAATCTCAAGACCCAAGACAAATCAAGATCAACTCTCAAGATACTTCAAGTGTATTTTTTTTATTTAGAGTACCTAGGACTTGTGTAAAAAGTGTAATGACCCAACTTCTGATTAACCAATAATGTGTTATTAGGTACAAATAAAGTTATCATATTTAAATATCTGAGTTAAGAAAATATATTTAGGTATGCATACTTATAGTAGAAGGTGTGGCCCTAAGAGACCCTAAGTAACCCTAAGACTTTTAGACTTCAGATCATAATATCGATTAATCAAAGCATAATTTCTAAATTTCAACCGTAACAGAAATGACCGGTCTAATGTAGAGAAGGTATTGGAGAGAAAAAAAAAATATATTAATTTTTTATTACAAATTATAATTAGTGATGAATTAGCTGATTAATCAGTAATTAAAGTGTTAATTATAATCTATTTTGAGATTAAGGGCTTAAGTATAATAAAGGTTAATTTTTATTATTAATTATAATTAGTAAGTAAGTAATTAGTTAATTGGTGATTAAGGAGGCTAATTATTATCTATTTGAGGTTAAGGCTTATGAAGAATAAAAGAAGAGTACAAGGGTTAAATTAGAAATAGGGAAAAGTTAAAGACATGTGTTGGGTGGAAGTGAAACCACCCAACCATACAGCTATTGAGAGATTGAAAACTCTCTTGTTTTGTTCTCAGCAACAAGAAAAAACAAACAAAGAGAACAGAATAGAACAGTACGTAGAGGAAGAAGGAAAGAAAAGAAAAGGAAAGGAAGGAAAAGAAAAGAAAGGAGGAAATGAGTTGGTTGCTTTGCTGAAACAAATTCTGCAAACAGAAAGTAAGTAATCATATTATTTAGGGTTTTAGTCTCTTGTAAAATTGATTTGGGATTTAAGATGTTTTTGATTGAATGTTACTTCAGGAGTTTTAAATAAGGTTTTTCAATCTATATTTTTTATTAAATCATGTCTAAATCAGGGTTATGCAATTATTTACTTGATTAAAGAAACCCTATTTGGTTTCTATTTGATAGCATACTTCTTTATAACCAAATCATGTCTGAATTAAGGTTGGTAATTAGAAATCTATTTGAATCCTTACTTAATTAAGGAAACCCTATTTGGTTTCTCATTGACCGAATCCTTCAAAACAAATCTGGAATTAAATATGATACTTGATATCTTTGATTTATATTTCAGTGGTTTAATTAAGTTTTTAAGTAAGATATAAATGTAGATGTAAATGTAAATGAGATTTGATTTATAGAAGTCTGAAATCTATATTACAATTTGAATAGTGATGCCAAGAGTGAAAGCAATTTCAAGTGAATATATGTGTATATGTGCATGCTGATTTAAGGACTTAAGTGAAAAGAATACCATGCCTTCAGGCAAACAAGTGAACCCTTGGCCAAGTGGTATAAGTGGAACTCATTTGATCAATGAGAATGAGTGGCCTCTATTGACAACAGTCATGAGGGGTGGTACTCGGTATTCAATGCCGTTTAGTTATATTATAGTCTGAGCATCTATATGAGTGTTCAGTTATGTTTATTAATTTGAACATTTTGCTGATTTTTATCTGAATTGGTTATTTCATCACATGTTTTGGTTAGTTATGAACCCTATTGAATATGATTTTTACTTGCTGAGCTATTGAGCTCATTCCTTCCATCTCTATTATTTTGCAGAGTGAACTATAGTAGTGGAGATAGTTTGTTTTTTTTGTTGGGTTCGTAAGGAGAAAGGAGATAAAAGCTGGATTTTGGGAGGTATACCAGTCTCAATATTTTGGATGATAGGATGTACAGTGTTTTAGAATTTTTACTGTAAATATGTTTAGTTGGAAGTGAATGTTTTAGTTTTGGCTCTGTAAGATAATATGGTTTGTGTAATAAAGAGAAAGGAATGAATGATATTTTGACCATATTCAATTTGCTATGACGTCGCACCTCAAGATTTTGGAAAAATATGAATTTTGGGGCGTGACAGATTGGTATCAGAGCACTAGGTTTTAGATCCCTAGGTTGTGAAATAAGAGTTTAGATAGATAAGTTAGTATCATATTAAGAGTAAGTATTGTGTGGACAGATATTTTGCAATGAAGAGATATACTAGTATGGGAGAAGTGTGCAAGGCTTTGGAGAGTATGACTGCTATTTTACAGCAACAAATGCAGAACAACAATATGCAAATTCAGCTAGTGAATGACAATCACCAAATTGTAAACAGATTTAAGAGGTTGAATCCACCTTCTTTTAAGGGTGCTCCTGATCCACTAGAAGCGGAAAGGTGGGTTATGCAATTGGAGAAAATGTTTGAGGTAATGGGTTGCTTGGATGAGCAGAGAGTTCTTCTTGCTGTGTTTATTTTAGAGGGTTAAGCGGAATATTGGTGGAAAATGATAAGAAGAACCCAGACACAGGGTAATGAACAGATGACTTGGACGCGATTCATAGAATTATTCTATGAAAAATATTTTCCTGAAAGTCTGAGAGATCAGAAAGAAGTTGAATTTTTAGAGTTGATACAAGGGAATAAGTCAGTGGCACAATATGAAGCAAAGTTTGCTGAATTGGTCAGGTTTGCCCCACATGTTGTTGCAGATGAAGTAAAAAGAGCAAAGAAATTTGAACGGGGTCTACGGCCATCAATTAGAAGCAGGATTTCAGCACTTAAGCTGAGATCATATGCAGATGTGGTGGATAGAGCCCAGATTGTAGAAAAGGATAATGAAGATTTCCAGAAGATAAAAGAACGAAAAGTCAGACCAGCAGCGGGAGATGGGCAGAAGGGAAAAGAGTGGGCGAAAGCAGACAAAAAGCCAAGGACAGAAGCACCAAAACAGGCATCACCATCTCAAACTTCAAATGAAATTTGTAGCCGATGTGGGAAGAAGCATGGTTCGATGCCCTGTCACTGGAATACTGGAGCTTGTTTCAAGTGTGGGAAGAAAGGACATCTAATCAACGATTGCCCTCTTTTGCGTGAACAACATTAGCGGCAACAACAACAACAACAACAAAAGTCAAGTGGGGAAGTACGAAAGCCTTATAACCAAGGAAGAGTATATGCGTTGACACAACAGGACGCACAAGCATCAAAATCAGTAATTGAAGGTACTCTTCCTATTTGTAAGATTATGGCTCAAATTTTAATTGATCCGGGGTCTACTCATTCGTTTGTATCGACACACTTTGCATACCAACTAGTAGTAGAACCAGAAGAATTAGAGTATACATTGTCAGTAGCCACACCCGTTGGAGTTTCATTAGTCACTGATTTAGTGTTCAAGTTTTGTATAGTAGAAGTGGAGGATAAAGAATTGCTTGTAGATTTGATTCTCTTGGAGATGCAGGATTTTGATGTAATCCTGGGCATGGATTGGCTTTCTACCTACCATGCATTTGTTGACTGCTTTGAGAAAGTAGTCACATTCCACATTCCTGGTCAACAGGTCTTTATCTTTAGAGGCATTAAGGAAGTCTCACGACCATACCTCATATCATCCATCCGTGCTGACCGTCTCCTTAGAAAGGGATGTCAAGGCTTTTTGGCTTATGTTATGGGGGATCAAAAGGAGAACTTGAATTTGGAAAACATTCCAATTATTAGGGAATTTTCTGATGTATTTCCAGAGGATTTGCCAGGGTTACCACCCAGTAGAGAGGTTGATTTTACCATAGAGTTGCTTCCAGGAACTGCACCAATTTCTAAGACTCCATACCGGATGGCACCTACTGAGCTCAAAGAACTTAAAGAGCAATTGCAGGAGTTGTTAGACAAGGGTTTTATTCAACCTAGTGTATCACCATAGGGTGCTCCGGTGTTATTTGTTAAAAAGAAGGATGGATCTATGAGGCTGTGCATTGATTACAGACAATTAAATCGGGTGACAATAAAGAACAAATATCCACTACCAAGGATTGATGATTTATTTGATCAATTACAAGGGGCACAGTTCTTTTCAAAGATTGATCTCCGGTCCGGATATCATCAACTCAGAGTTAGAAATGAGGATATTTCCAAGACAGCATTCCAGACTCGATATGGGCATTATGAGTTTTTAGTTATGCCTTTTGGACTAACAAATGCACCAGTAGCTTTTATGGACTTGATGAATCGAATCTTTAAACCTTTCTTAGATAAGTTTGTAGTGGTGTTTGTTGATGACATTTTGATCTATTCTCAGACTCAAGAAAATCATGAGCAACATTTGACGATTGCTTTACAGGTGTTGAGGGAGAATAATTTGTATGCAAAGTTGAGTAAATGTGAATTTTGGCTAAATGAAGTAATATTCTTGGGTCATGTCATCTCTAAAGAGGGTATAGCAGTAGATCCAGCAAAAATAGAGGCCGTAGTAAAATGGGAGAGACCGACTAATGTGACAGAAATTAGAAGCTTTCTGGGATTAGCAGGGTATTATAGAAGGTTTGTAGAGGGGTTCTCTCGTATTGCAGCTCCATTAACTCAATTGACTCGGAAAAATACTAAGTTTGATTGGAGCGAGAATTGTGAAAGAAGTTTTTAGGAGTTGAAGACTCGATTGACATCATCACCTGTGCTTGCTATTCCTTCAGGGAGTGGAAGATTTGTGATTTATAGTGATGCCTCCCGCAAAGGATTAGGTTGTGTTTTGATGCAACATGGAAAAGTAGTAGCATACGCATCTAGGCAATTGAAGAATCATGAACAAAATTATCCAACCCATGACCTAGAGTTGGCTGCAATAGTATTTGCTTTGAAGATTTGGAGACATTACCTTTATGGTGAGCAATTTGAGATATATACTGATCATAAAAGTTTAAAATATCTCTTTTCGCAGAAGGAATTAAATATGCGACAGAGGAGATGGATGGAATTTCTGAAAGATTATGATTGCAATATCCAGTACCACCCAGGTAAGGCAAATGTGGTAGCAGATGCACTAAGTAGGAAGTCTGCTGGGATTTTGGCTTACTTGATGGTAAAAGAATGGAAATTACTGGAGGAAGTTAGAGATTGGGATTCAAAGTTTCAATTGATAAAAACCAAGGCATGTATTGCTAATCTAATTGTTCAACCGGTTCTAATCCAAGAGATTATAGAAGCACAACAAAGAGATTCTCGGTTAGCTACCATTATAGAAGAGGTTACTAAGGGTTTGAAACCGGATTTCAAGATTCAGACAGATGGGAGTTTAAGATTTAAAGGACGACTTTGTGTTCCGGATGATCCAAAGTTGAAGAAGGAAATATTAGATGAAGCTCATCATTCTCGTTATACCATGCATCCGGGTAGTACCAAAATGTACCAAAATTTGCGGGGCCAGTATTGGTGGAATAATATGAAGAGAGAAATTGCTCAATATGTGTCCAGATGTTTGATATGCCAGCAGGTCAAAATAGAACATCAGAAACCCTCAGGTTTGTTGAAATCTTTACCCATTCCCGAATGGAAGTGGGAGCAAATTACCATGGATTTTGTTATGGGATTACCCAGAACCCGAAATAACCATGATGCTATATGGGTGATTGTTGATAGATTGACTAAATCAGCCCACTTTCTAGCCATTAAAGCTACGTATTCCCTGGATAGCTTAGCAAAGCTTTATGTTCGAGAGATTGTAAAATTACATGGAGTACCAATGTCCATTGTGTCAGATAGAGATCCTCGATTTACTTCTCGATTTTGGAAAGGTTTACAAGAAGCCATGGGTACAAAATTAGAGTTTAATACAGCCTTCCATCCCCAAACAGATGGACAGTTAGAAAGAACAAATCAAATTTTGGAAGATATGCTCAGAGCCTATGCATTAGAATTCAAAGGAAGCTGGGATGATCAATTGCCTCTGATAGAATTTGCATACAATAACAGTTATCAATCGAGTATTAAAATGGCACCCTATGAAGCACTATATGGGAGAAGTTTTCAATCACCAATTTGTTGGGATGAAATAGGAGAAAGAAGATTACTTGGACCAGAGTTAGTTCAAGAGACTACAGACAAGATTAGACTTATACGTGATCGACTTTTGGTTGCTCAGAGCAGACAAAAGAGTTATGCAGATAATCGGAGGAGAAATCTTGAATTTCAGATGGGGGATCATGTCTTCTTAAAAGTCTCTCCTTCCAAGGGTATCATGAGATTTGGTAAGAAAGGGAAACTAAGTCCACGGTTTATTGGACCTTCTGAGATTTTGGAACGGATCGGAGAGGTAGCATATCGAGTGGCATTACCTCCACAATTGGCAGGCATTCATGATGTTTTTCATGTATCTATGTTAAGAAAATATGAGCCAGATGCATCGTATATCCTAGACTATGAGCCTATTCTAATCCGAAGTGATTTAACATATGTAGAGCAACCTATTCAAATTCTAGATCGAAAGGAACATGTATTGCAAACCAAAGCGATTCCATTGGTAAAAGTGTTATGGCAACATCATTCTTCAAATGAAGCTACGTGGGAGAGAGAGGATGAAGTCAGGGAGAAATATCCGCATCTTTTCCAAAACTAGGTATGTAAATTTAGAGGACTAAATTTCTTTTTAGGAGGGTAGAATGTAATGACCCGACTTCTGATTAACCAATAATGTGTTATTAGGTATAAATATAGTTATCATATTTAAATATATGAGTTAAGAAAATATATTTAGGTATGCATACTTATAGTAGAAGGTGTGGCCCTAAGAGACCCTAAGTAACCCTAAGACTTTTAGACTTCAGATCATAATATCGATTAATCGGAGCATAATTTCTAAATTTCGACAGTAACAGAAATGACCGGTCTAATGTAGAGAAGGTTTTGGAGAGAAAAAAAAACTATATTAATTTTTTATTACAAATTATAATTAGTGATGAATTAGCTGATTAATCAGTAATTAAAGTGTTAATTATAATCTATTTTGAGATTAAGGGCTTAAGTATAATAAAGGTTAATTTTTATTATTAATTATAATTAGTAAGTAAGTAATTAGTTAATTGGTGATTAAGGAGGCTAATTATTATCTCTTTGAGGTTAAGGCTTATGAAGAATAAAAGAAGAGTACAAGGGTTAAATTAGAAATAGGGAAAAGTTAAAGACATGTGTTGGGTGGAAGTGAAACCACCCAACCATACAGCTGTTGAGAGTTTGAAAACTCTCTTGTTTTGTTCTCAGCAACAAGAAAAAACAAACAAAGAGAACAGAACAGAACAGTACGTAGAGGAAGAAGGAAAGAAAAGAAAAGGAAAGGAAGGAAAAGAAAAGAAAGGAGGAAATGAGTTGGTTGCTTTGCTGAAACAAATTCTGCAAACAGAAAGTAAGTAAGTAATCATATTATTAAGGGTTTTAGTCTCTTGTAAAATTGATTTGGGATTTAAGATGTTTTTGATTGAATGTTACTTCAGGAGTTTTAAATAAGGTTTTCAATCTATATTTTTTATTAAATCATGTCTAAATCAGGGTTATGCAATTATTTACTTGATTAAAGAAACCCTATTTGGTTTCTATTTGATAGCATACTTCTTTATAACCAAATCATGTCTGAATTAGGGTTGCTAATTGGAAATTTATTTGAATCCTTACTTAATTAAGGAAACCCTATTTGGTTTCTCATTGACAGAATCCTTCAAAACATATCTGGAATTAAATATGATACTTGATATCTTTGATTTATATTTCAGTGGTTTAATTAAGTTTTTAAGTAAGATATAAATGTAGATGTAAATGTAAATGAGATTTGATTTATAGAAGTCTGAAATCTATATTACAATTTGAATAGTGATGCCAAGAGTGAAAGCAATTTCAAGTGAATATATGTGTATATGTGCATGCTGATTTAAGGACTTAAGTGAAAAGAATACCATGCCTTCAGGCAAATAAGTGAACCCTTGGCCAAGTGGTATAAGTGGAACTCATTTGATCAATGAGAATGAGTGGCCTCTATTGACAACAGTCATGAGGGGTGGTACTCGGTATTCAATGCCGTTTAGTTATATTATAGTCTGAGCATCTATATGAGTGTTCAGTTATGTTTATTAATTTGAACATTTTGCTGATTTTTATCTGAATTGATTATTTCATCACATGTTTTGGTTAGTTATGAACCCTATTGAATATGATTTTTACTTGCTGAGCTGTTGAGCTCATTCCTTCCATCTCTATTATTTTGCAGAGTGAACTATAGTAGTGGAGATAGTTTTTTTTTTTTGTTGGGTTCGTAAGGAGCAAGGAGATAAAAGCTGGATTTTGGGAGGTATACCAGTCACAATATTTTGGATGATAGGATGTACAGTGTTTTAGAACTTTGACTGTAAATATGTTTAGTTGGAAGTGAATGTTTTAGTTTTGGCTCTGTAAGATAATATGGTTTGTGTAATAAAGAGAAAGGAATGAATGATATTTTGACCATATTCAATCTGCTATGACGTCGCACCTCAAGATTTTGGAAAAATATGAATTTTGGGGCATGACAAAAAGTCCTCAAGAGAATGGTAAGTTGAAAGCTCAAGGCATAAATTGACTATATGAGCCTAGGACATTTTTTAATAATCATTCTAAGGCCCTAAGGATAAATAAAATCATGTTAAAAGATAGTTAATTGACCTAGGAAATCAAACCCTTCACCATGGTCTGATAATAGACAGAATTTAGAAATATTATTCTGAATTCGTTGACGAATTCTCAGAGAAGGTTAAATTCGGGGACGAAGTCATGATAGTAATTTCAAAATTACTTACTGTCTTTAGAATTCGGCGACTAAATCAAGTGGGAACTCCACTTCGTCGACGAATCCAAGCCTGAAAATGAAAAATCATTATAACGGCTAGTTTTCAACGGGTTAAAACGCATTAAATGCTTACCAACGGCTATATTGGATCAAGTGGTATAAAAGGAGTTCATTTATGAACTAATAACAACTCTTGCTCACATTAATAACTTCTATTGATCACTCATTCATTGCTTCTGATTTCTCACTCACTCACATTCATAGAAAATCCTCAAATCTCTCTTGAGCTCATTAACTCCATTCTCTTTTGAGAAACTTTGTTAGATTCTGTACTTCACTCTTATTCAGCTAAATCAAGGAGTTATTTATTTCGGATTTCAAATCCAAACTCATTTTCTGAAAATTAGTCAAGAATCTAGGATTCTTGCACTGAAGTTCTAACTTCAGTTTTATCAAAAGAGGGAGGTGCTCTTGAAAGGTTTTAGCTTGGACTAAAGGAGAGCTTGTAAAGGTAATATCTCGACCTGTAAGAGAGATTGTAGAGGTTTAGACTCCACCCGTGAAAGAGTCTGTACGATTAAGAAATCGTGGTGAATCCTCTAGCTGGAAGCTTGAGGCGGGGAGTAGGCTGAACCTCGTGAACAAATTCTTGTATTTACTCCTTCTAACTCTTCTCATTTACTTTCAGTACTTTGCTTATTTAATCTTGTGTTGCAAATATTCTTTAATTCCGCATCTTGGATTTAGAATCCAAAAATTAATTTAAATCTGCCATAGACCCTATTCACCCCCCCCCCCTTTAGGGTCATTACCTGGCCAAAACTAATGCCCAAAAATGGGGCACAGTAAGATTTTCTCAATGTCGGTCGACCGCTCCTCCAAGCCAGTCGATCAGGCCCCCGCAATTTTGCCTGTTTGGTCTTTTAAGCCATTTCATTAAGGGTATTTGATCTTTGACCACCCCCTTAGTCTATAAATACCCCAAATTCGTGGGTTAGGGTTCATAACACCCTAATAGAGTTCTAAGAGGTGGTTTTGAGAGAGAAGAAAGGGGAAAGCTAGGGTTTTGGCCAAGGGATTGTGCTAGGCTCAAGGTGGAGTCTATGCTTGCTTCCACAAACCTTCTTCAAGCTTGGATCCTTCCTTGGAGCTTGGATCTCACTGTCTCAAGTCTTCTCAAGCCTTTTCCTTCAATTCTAAAGGTAGGTTCCTTTTAGTACCTAGCTTTGTTATAATACAAATGTTGAAAAAGATGATTAAATGTCTTATTAGAAATTGTAAGTACACCTTACTAGTTGATTTAGTGATAACCTAGATCCTAAACCTAGGTTTTTAAAGCATGAATGTTGAGATTTTGGAATGAGTAGTTACTATTTTCTAAATTGATCATGTTTCCCTAAAATGTATGGACTATGAAGCATGACATGAATGCAATAGGCTAAGTATCCATGATTCATGCAATGTATGCAATATTAATGATGCCCTATGACTATGAATGCATGTTTAAAAGGATTTCATGAATGTAACTATGCTTTCAATTTCAACATGTGATTTCTTTGAGTTTCCTATGATAGCATGATGTTCACAAATGTCATTTATGCATAAGCATGTATTGCATGACCGAGATTTTCTATATACAAGGAATTGAAAGTAAACCAAACCACAAGACAACTGATTTCAAACGAATGATAATTTCAAACTTTGGGTTGGTCAAGAATAGGGTATATCATAGGATATGTCATGTTTGGCTTCAAGAAAAGACAAGAAAGAATGATAATGCTAAACTTTGGGCTAGTCAAGGATATTAGTGTGTCTTATTCCATTTCAATGAAGGGTGTTTACATACCCGACTTCAAGTTGCTTCAAGTATTTCGATGAGGGGTATTTACATACCCGGCTTTCAAGTCGTTTCAAGGGCACAAATATTTGGCTTCAAGAACAGGACAAGACTAGAATGATTCAAACTAGAACAAGACAAGACAAGCATGATTCTCACGAGACAAGAACAAAACAAGAATAAGGTTTTAAACATGATGAGCAAGTTTTGAAAACACAAAAAACTAATTTCAAGTATGATCTATGTAATATGCTCAAATGGTTTAAATGAGGAGTTTTTACTTCGGTTTCTTACATGCACATGAATGCATTGTTAAAATTTCAAATGTGCCATGAATTGTTGTATATCACTATTAGCTAGTAGCTTGTACTCCTTGAGTGTTTCAATACGTCATACATTTTGATGTCAGTAGGTACACTGTTCGATATTTGTGCTCCTAGTCCTTGGATCGGGGAGGACTATGGTGAGGAGGAGCCTTTTGTGGAACCGATTGTAGAGCCTCGGGTGAAGGCAAGAGACTTAGATAATTGGCTCTATCAAGGTGACTACTAAGAGAGAGAGAGAGTTCTTTTGTTTTTGTAATTTGATGGGTGGGCATGTCCACTCTTACGTTTGATATGGTTATTGTATAGAACTTGGAATACTATTCATATATAGAAAATAAATTTTGAGTTCACGCTTCTGCACTTTGATTTCAACTTCCTCTATGATTATGCCTTGTATATTTTAAAGGATGGTTTGCTAGGTTATGATAGTCACGTATATAGTCTCACCTAACTCCTAGGAGGGATTTTAGGGCGTGACAGATTTGGTATCAGAGCCTAGGCGTTAGATTTCCTTAGGTTAATTAGGATTTGATTCCATGATTGGAACAAGGCATTAGGTTTAAGAAAAGAGTCTTATTCCAAATATAGACTAATTATTTAGTCTTATTCTATAACCGGTTGGAACCCCAACCGAGCTTAGTATCCTACGCTAGAAACACAAATTGTATGCTTATACTAATGCACTGTATACCATGGTGTATCATTATATACTTAATAAATGTTAAGCAGTTGTTGAAAGGGTTATTGAAATAAATTTGGTTTCCAAGTTAGACTCATGGTTGCTATTGTTCTCAGGACTATGTCATGAAACGTGGCACACGGAGTCTCGAACACCATATGAGGAGTAATGGATCACTTCCTCCCGCAGGTGATGCACAGCCTGACATGGCTTAGGCTTTTGTTTTGATAGTGGAGACATTGGCTATGCTAGCATCCAAACATCCTACTACTCTTCCTCTTGCTTTGGCACTCATAGCTGCTTCGCACTATCTCAGGCTACGGGATATGCGCCCTCTACATTCTCTTATGAGATCTGCCCTTATTGTGGTAGGAGGCACGTGGCTGGAGAGTGTTGGAAGCTGTCTGGTGGATGTTTTCACTGTGGTGACCAAGGCCACATGATTAGAGATTGTCCCCGTCGACAATTGCTATCTCAGTCTCAGGGGAACAGACCCCTGATTCGGTATCCTTCTCAGTAGGACTCTTCATAGGCATCGAGGCCCTCACAATCTACACAACCGCCTCGACAGGCAAACCAAGGTCGGGTCTTTGCCATGACCGAATGGGATGCACAAGCATCTGACAATGTTGTGCAAGGTATGCTAGAAGACTAGATTTTTTTTCTAAGTTGTAAATGTTTGCTATTATAGGATGGGTTCGAGCATGTGTACAACATGCTACCTATAAACTATGTAGATTCTTGCTTGAAATCTATTGATGAGACCTATTTAATTACACAAGGGCGTTATTAGTAAATGAATGTTTAGCCCGAATATTGATCGACACAGGGTCCACCAATTCCTTCGTCTAGCCTAGTTTTGCTAAGGGATTTTCATCAAACTCGAGTTTGTTGGAATGTGCATTGTCCATTTCTACTCCGCTTTGAAAATTGGTGGTTGTTGATCGAATGTACAAGGAGTGTGTGGTTTAAGTGGGGCGGAATGAGTTGTTGGCCAACCTTATCATTCTGGAGTTCCAAGACTTTGATGTTATTCTAGGGATGGATTGGCTCTCGACTCACCACGAATATGTGGCTTGTTTCGAGAAGATGGTGGACTTTAGGCCAGAAGGTGTAAAGCCATTTCACTTCCGAGGGTTGCGAAAGGGAGATATCGCCCGCTTTGTGGCTCGAAATCTTTCGAACCTGGATGCACGAGACTCCTCAGCCATTGTGAGTGAAAACTTAGTCGTGTTTCCCGAGGAATTGTTTGGATTGCCTCCAGATTGAGAATCAAGTTCGTGATAGAGCTTGCTCTTGGCACTGCTCCGATTTCTATGACACCTTACAGAAGGCCCCAGTTGAGCTTCAGGAGTTAAAGAAGCAGATCGAAGAGTTGCAACAACTTGGTTTCAATCGACCAAGTGTGTCACTGTAGGGAGAGCTCCAGTGCTTTTTGTGAAGAAGAATGATGGATCGATGAGGATGTGCATCGATTATAGGCAGTTGAATAAGGTCACGATCAAGAATCGTTATCCATTGCCTCGAATAGACAACTTGTTTGAGCCACCGAAGGGAGCAAGACTTTTCTCCAAGATTGATCTTTGATCGAGTTATCATCAGTTGAAGATCAAAGTTGAAGATGTTCCCAAGACTGCTTTCAGGACTCAGTACGAGCACTATTAGTTCCTAGTTATGCCTTTTGGTATGACGAATGTGCCGACAATTGTTATGGATTTGATGAACCGGGTGTTCAAACCTTTTCTTGATCAATGTGTCATTATCTTTGTCGATGATAACTTAGTGTATTTGTAAACACGGGAAGAGCATGATCGAGACCTTTGCCTTATACTTGGGATTCTTCAAGAGCATAACTTGTATGCCAAGTTGAGTAAGTGCGAATTTTGGTTGAAAAAGGTGGCATTCCTTGGCCACATTGTATCCGCCAAGGGCATTTCAGTGAATCAAGTGAAGATAGAGGTAGTGATGAGTTGGGAGGGCCCAGGAATGTTACCGAGATATGTAGTTTCTTACGTTTGGCAAGCTACTACTAGAGATTCGTAGAGACATTCTCCAGTTTAGCAACACCGCTCGCATATCTTACGCATAAGAATTTGAAGTTTGTTTGGAACGACAAGTGCGAGAATAGCTTCATAGAATTGAAGAAGCGGCTTACTACAACCCCCACTCTCACAGTTCCATTGGGGAGTAATGGATTTGTAGTATACAGGGATGCCTCACACGTTGGGCTAGGATGTGTTCTTATGAAGCATAGGAAGGTCATCGATTATGCTTCTCGAGCAGTTGAATGTAGCACCCCGGACGTTTTCCATACTTAATGAATAGCACTGACGTAGCCAATTGGCCTTTCATATAGTCTAATTAATAAATAATTGAAAATTTGAAAATTCTGAAACATCAGGAATGTTCGATTTCGAAAGACGAATCCAACGCAAGTTGAATTGTCAAAATCCAACAAACGAGGCAAAAGATATGGCCAAAACAGTTTGAACCTGCAGAGCACCGATCGCTCGGTCCAATGCAGCGATCGATCGGTTCACAACTGATCGCTCGGTCATTTTTAGTGATCGATTGGTCCAAAACCAATCGATCGGTAGCTATCGACTGGTTAACCTTTTTGTATGGGGAAAAATTCCAGAGAGCATGTTTTTGACCGATCGCTCGGCCAAGAACACCGGTCGCTCAGTAGGCGACCAATCGATCGGTCATAACCACCGATCGCTCGGTCTATCGCGTTTTGCAGAAATTTCAGTAAGGGCTTTTTCTTCTTTTGGGGGTTAAACCCTTACCCATAAAGGCTTGCCCGAGCCTTTAGGGCTTCATTCACCATACTTAGAGGGTTTTGAGAGATAGAGAGAGAGAAGAAGGGGATTCCTAACCTAGGTTTTCCTTTTGAGAAGAAATCAAGAGTTTGGGCTACCAAGATTCGTTCCAAGGCTTGGATTCCTCAAATCCAAGGTTCAACTCGTGAGGAGCATGTTCTCAAGCTAAGGCGGCGTTCTCCAAGGTATTTTCAAGAGGCTTTCTTCCTCCACTCAAGCCTCCTTCAAGCAAGGGTCCTCCTTCTTCCAAGTTGGAGCTTCAATCAAGGTTTACACCCAAGATCAAGCCTTAATTCAAGGTTAGTACACCCTACTAACTACTCTAGTAATAACCTAGGTTTGTTTTAAAAGCATGCTTGTGGATTTCCTTAGTTTATTATGTTCTTGTTTTACTTTATTAAATCCCTAAAACAAACAAGATAAAGAGGAAATTGTGGATGTGAGATGTTGGATGTGGATGAGGCGATTGGATGCCATGTGTTGTGATGGATGTATGTTGGAAAATGGTGGAAGGGCATTCTACGTATAATAAACGCACACCATGTGGTTGTTTGACGAAACATATGAACTTAAAGAACTTGAAATAATGTGGCTATGAATGTGTTGCACATTAGGTATTTGACAAAATGCACGAGTGAGAATGCCAAGAATGAAATGAAGGATTCGGGAAATATGATTTGTGTAGCTTTTCTTAAAAAGGTGATTTTAAAACAAATGCTCTATATGTTTTCAATTAATTCCTCATGTCTATGCAATTATAAGAAATGTCACATTATGCTTTATTATTTCATGTTAACATGATTATTAAAAAGAATTGAAAGGCAACATGTGTCCCATGATTCATCTATGATGGTAAGATTGTCACGAATGCCACACACACCAAGCACGCATGCATCAACCAAACTTATAAGTATAAGTACATAAAAAGAAAAACCAAGAATAAGAAATATGAATTGTTAAACAAGCATGAATTTCAAGGGTAGGGCATATCCCTAGGATATGTCACACCTGGCTCACAAGTTAAACAAGTCAAGCAAGCAAGAATAACATGAGACTAATGTGTTTCGTTCCATCATAGTCCGGGCATGTTGAGCCCCGGACCCTTTCACATTTAATGCATGACACTTTCGTTGCCATTTTGCCTTTAAAGAGGTATAATTAATAAATAAGGAAGAAATTAGAAATTCTGAAACGTCAGAAATGTTATTTTCGAAGTACGAACCCAACGCAAGTTGAATCGTCAAAATCGGACGAATGAGTCAAAAGATATGGCCAAAACAGTCTGGACCTGCTGGCAATCGTAGCTCGGAAGGCACTAAGGACGTAGCTCGGAAGGCACTAAGGACGTACTCTGATAACGTAGCTCGAGCTCTGATAATGTATACGTTGTGCAACAGACAACGGGTACGTCGTGCAGCAGACAACGAGTACGTTGTACAGCTCACAACGGGCACGTTGTACATAAGACAACGGACAACGTGTTCGGCACTATTCACCGCACAACGTGTTCGGCACTATTCACCGCACAACGTGTTCGGCACTATTCACAGCACAACGTGTTCGGCACTATTCACAGCACAACGTGTTCGGCACTATTCACAGCACAACGTGTTCAACACTATTCACAGCACAACGTGTTCAACATTATTCACAGCACAACGTATTCGGCACTCGTGTTTTTGCAGAAATTTCAGTAAGGGTATTATGGTCTTTTGGCCGGTTCACTCTTACCTTAAGAGTTTAACCCGAGCCTTTAGGGCTCATTCTCAACACTTAGAGGATTTGGGGGATTAGAAGAGAGGAGAAAGGGTTTCCTAAGCTAGGGTTTTGCTTTTGGAGAAGAATCAAAGGGGTTTTGAGACCCTAGATCACTTCAAGTCAAGTTTTTCTCCAAGATCACGGCTCAAGCACTCGTGGAGAGCGTTCCCCAAGCTAGGGCAGCACCTCACGGTCGTTTTTCGAAGGGGTTTCTTCCTCATTTCTTCAAGGTCGGTACCTTTTGCTACCCTCCTAGTTATAGTTCCTCTTTTCCCTTTATTTCTTTTGATTTTCTTTCATTTACACATGTGCTATGAGATGGATGGTTGTGAATAGTGAATGGAGATGGAATGGGCGATTGGATGCCAAGGGTTGTGTTGTGATGATTAAAATGGGGAGGGCATTGTATCCATAATAAACACACCTTTATGATGTGAGTAAGCTCACCTAGAAAAGCATGATTTAGGTTTAAATGAATAATGAACACACCATGTTTGATGAAATGCCAAGGTGAATAAAATGAGTTGTAAATTAGGAAATGCATGCCTAATAAATTATGAATATTGTTAGGGCCTATGATAGTGTGTTTTCTTGCTTTCCCTAAATGATATGAATATTACATTGCTCAATCATTGATGTTATATGTGTTGTGAAATTACCCAAATGTCATGTTTAAATTTAAATGCAAGTATGTACACGGTTCCCACGAGCACGGCATGCATGACATGATTTATCGAGGTTTTCAAGAACATGGTTAGAGGTGGGACATATCCTACGATATGTTTTACCTCGCTTTTCACAAGAAAACAAGAACCAACATTCCACGAGGGGTCTCCCCTCACTCACAAGTGCATATCATGAAGAAGGGCCTCCCTTCCCACGCAAGTACATACATATCATGAAGAAGGGTCTCCCTTCCCTCGCAAGTGCATTGCATAAAGAAGGGTCTCCCTTCCCTCTCAAGGCATCTCTCAAGCGCATCTCACAAGGATATCTCACAAGTGTATCTCACAAGTTACATGATCACAAGCAAGCACGCATGACACGTACGACACGCTCGACAAGATCAAGTAAGACAAACACGACAAGCTTTCAAGTACGAAAAGATATTTCAAGCCAAGTCAAGTGCATGATGTTTTCAAGAGGTTTTATCGGCTTTCTACGAAATAAAGCATGATTATAAATTGCTTTACTTCCTTGTATGATATGAATTGTTTCCGTCTAACATATATGAATTGCTCTTGATTTATATATTGCCATTTTTATGCTATGACTATTGGTTAGTATTTGGTACCCGCTGAGTATTCCATGCTCAGCCGTACTTCTTATGTCGGCAGGTTCTGAGGGAGCTGCTGCTCCATTTGATGTTTGTGCTCCTGGTCCATGGGTGGAAGAGGAGTACGTCGAGGAGCCTTTGGAGGAACCTCCAGTCACTACAAAAATATAGGCATTTAGCGGCAATATTTTAACGGCGTTTGATTAAAAATGCCTCGAAAGACATTAAAACGCGGCGTTTCCATAGAAACGCCGTCGATTAGATGGCGGGAACACTCTATCACGGCGTTTATGAAAAAATGCCATAGTTGGGGGACTCTATCACGGCATTTTTTCAAAAAGTGCCGTAGTTGAGGGATTCTATAATGGCGTTTTTATAAAAAGTGACGCGGAAGACATGAGCCTTTGATTGCGTTTTTAAAAAAACGCCGCGAAAGGCCCCATATTTGGGGATTTAGGGCCCGAGCCTTCCCTCTTCTTTTTCCCTCCACTTTTTCCCTTCCTCTCTTCCTCTCCTCCTCCTGCTCTCTACTTCGGCTCCCCTGGTTCGTGCTTCCAGCTCCGGCCACCTTCTCCTGCTCCCCTGCTCCGGCCACCTTCTCCTCCTGCACTGCTCCCTTGTTCTCTATCACGGCTCGTGCTCCCTTGTTCTCTCCGGTAATTTTCTCTCTCTCTCTCTCTCTCTAGTGAATCTAGGTTTGACTTTCACCTAAAATCATTTTTTCTCTTTTTCTCTCTCTCTCGCTTTTTGAGATTTTCAAAGACGGAGCAATCGAAACCCTAAAAAAACGGAAAAGTTAAAAACCCTAACAGGAACGGAAAAGCAAAAGGGATTGTAGATTGAAAAGCTGTCGTGAATCTCTGCAACTGGAAAGGATTTTCTGATCTGTTACCTCTCTCATTGAGGTACAATAATGGAGGCTCTGTTTTTGTTGTATTAATTTGTATACAAATCCTTTAGAATTCCACTATCATTTTACATATTTAGTCAATTTATGATTTCTGTTCCCGTTTTAGTTTTGGTGAATTTCCATTTTTTAATCGTTTATATATGATCATTTTGTATTGATGTTCCTTGGATTTGTTATTCACATGGGTTCTTCTTACATTGATAAATAAGGTGGATAGGTGAATGAAATTTGGAGGGCAGTGATGTAAAACTAAAGGTTGACAAATTTGGAAACTGGGGTTGTCTAGAATTTTGTTACTACTCTTCATGTTGCTGCAAAAAAAAAATAAAAAAATTATGTGTATTTAAGCTAGTGGGGAACATGGAAGAAAGCCCAGTCTTATCAAATGGGTTCAATGAACTTGGTGCATTTTTTGAATCAGTATCTCCGCTTTTTGGCCTAGTGTAGAGGATAATTTTCGGAAAACAGTCACACCAATGCATCTTAGAACCATATTGGCATCATTCCAATTCCCAGCATCAAGTCGAGACCGGGCTAAGAGTTCTTTGCCTCCTGGACAATCTGATGCTATGTTACCAGCATCCTGATGCCGCAAATGCTGTTTTTGGCGTTATACCTGGCGCTACACTGGGGGCTAGCACTCCCCGGTCCAGCAGCAATTGACATTATGCCTACCAAATTACCAATTCAGCATCTCAACAGCAGGTGCTTTTGTTGGGAGCCAGGTTTGGACCTTCTAGATTTGATTTGGGACCCAATAATATTTCTTCCTCCCATGAGGTAGGGGGATGGAAAAGTATAATGAAGCATGACTAGTTCTTGGAGGATATTGGATTTACAATTGGTGAGGGCAACATGGTTCGATTTTGGGAGTATGGTAGTTGATTGACTTGCTCCATTAATTAGGCAATCTTAAATAAAGTAGTAGTAGAAGGCCAGAAGCCTGGTAGTGTCCAAGGGATATTAAGTTAAATAAGTTTTAGCTGAAATGAAAATTTCTGCATCAGGGAAAATTAGAGAGAGACTACATTAGTGTGTAACTTTTTTCTTCTTCTTTTATCCATGAAATTGTGCGTCAATCTAGATCAATCTGGATTAGAATTTTCGAGTCCAAAACATAAGAAAAGAGAGATTTTCCGTTCGAAACCATTTTCTCAGTTCAGCATGCAAAACCCTATAACAAATTGAACATCCCTACTTTTTGATTCATAGAATCTATAGACTGTTAGTAGAATTCATATACATACAAGACTCTATTGGTATCAGTTTTCCTTTGCTAAAATTTTTCAAGAAACTTTGTTTATATCAGAGGAACCTTCTTGTGGCCAGGCCTTCTGGTTTTAACAAATATTGATGGGGTATGTGAGAAATAGATAAGATACTACATCAATCAAATAGGAGGGCTAACCAACAAGAATCATATAAATTACATCAGGAACAAGCTTCAAATGCAATGCAGCTAGCTAGTTGATTCCCAAGTATCCGACTAGAAAAATGACACATGAATGGGAGTTGGGACACACCATTTCGATGGTGTACTTAGCTTGGAATCCTAGTATGTTTAATTGAAATTACACAGGGAAGAGATCCTTTTATTTCTTTTGATGCATGTTGTGCTTTCTAGGTACGAAGTCGTGATAACGGCATGATACATGTCATCACACCATTGGGCTGCATAATTGTTACCACATGTTATGTTTATAAGAAACTTAGGGGCTTGTGGTCTATGTTAAATGTTTAAACTGCTAATTAAAAGTGTTTATTCACTAAGTATTGACTGTGTTGGCTTAAGTTCATACTCATGCATGCATTAAACCTTAGATCTCCCGTTCAAGAATCATTGTGTGACAAGTGCATTTCTTGTATCACCTATTTGGACGGATTAGTTGTAAACTATGTCATTTAGTTCTCTTGCGGGGCTAAATGCTGGTTAACAACTTTTCGGTCTTGTTTGTGATAAAATGTATTTGTCTGTATATGATTCTTGAATTGTCCGGTTGGACAGTTTGGGAATGCATAATCTCCAGTGTAGTCAGTTGCTCATGGTTGGTCCAAATTGAGGAAAATTTTGTCAGTCGTTTCTCTTGTTCTCTGGGTACATACTTAGACAATGTGGCATGCATGCTTGCCCCTAGTCTAAGTCGTGTACTTAGAGAACCATAGAGAAATGCTGCCGAAATTTCCTTGAAATGGAACAAAACACTTGAGCTATTGACTTCTGGGGATTATGCATTCCTGAATAGGATAGGAACACCCCACCCGTTAGAAGAGGAGTTGATGATGATAGGAAGCATGCATGCATATATATGATTGTGTAGATGGTCAAGTAACTGACACATGTTTTATTAAAACTTACTGATTTGATAAACTTTTGTTATTTCTCAGAATAACAAACGAAGATGGACTTATAAATCTAATCTTATAACTCATGGATAAGAGTTGGATTGGAATGTCAAGGTACTTTTATCTATAAGTTTTTATGAAGTATCAAATTAATTATGTATTGTTAGTATCTAAGCAATTGTGAATGCAATTGTTGTATTACATAAGATGTCAAAGGAATATATAGAAGGGGTAAAGCAGTTTATACAGTTTGCATTAGCTCGTGGAGCGACTAATAACAATGGCGGTATAAAGTGTCCGTGTCCCAAATGCAACAATGTGGTTTACCAAGATAGACTTACAGCTTTCGACCATATGATATGTAATGGATTCGACTTGAATTATAAAATCTGGTTTTATCACGGGGAAGACATATTGCAACACACACCTGCTGTCCAAGTTTCTCAAAATCCTTATGTGCAAGACAGACATAATGAGATGGAAGATATGGTGCACGATGCGTTCGGGGTCCCAAACCAAGATGAGGCTACTAGTAGTCGGGATTCCAATCCTGAGTCTGATAGATTTTTCCAATTGATAAGGGATGCGGGACAGCCTTTGTATCCAGCATGTACGAAACACACCAAGTTGTCTTTCATCGTAAGATTATATCACATTAAGTGTCTTAGTGGATGGAGCAATAAGTCATTCACTATGTTGCTTGAGTTGTTGAGGGAAGTACTCCCTGAGGGTTCAACACTACCAGATACTTACTTTCAGACAAAAAAGGTGATGTCAGATTTGGGGCTTAACTATGATAAAATTGATGCCTGTCCTAATGATTGCATGCTTTACTGGAAAGAGTCTGCAAAGAAGCAAACATGTGACATGTGTGGTGTATCAAGATGGAAGGCAGGGGATGATCAAGCGGAACGCAAGAAGAAAACTCCGGCAAAGATTTTGCGTCACTTCCCATTAAAACCCAGGTTACAAAGGTTGTTCATGTCATCCAAGACTGCTACTGAAATGAGATGGCATGATGAGGATCGAACTAAGGATGGGATGTTAAGGCATCCTGCAGACTCACCAGCTTGGGAAAATTTGGATAAAAAGTATCCTTTGTTCGCCTCAGATGCTCGCAATGTCAGGCTTGGGTTGGCGAGTGATGGCTTCAATCCATTTAGGACGATGAGTATTGCTCACAGCACATGGCCCGTGGTTCTTATTCCCTATAACTTGCCACCGTGGATGTGTATGAAGCAGCCGAACTTTATTCTGTCCTTACTTATTCCCGGTCCCTCTGGGCCAGGAAATGCAATTGATGTTTACATGAGGCCTCTAGTTGAGGAGTTGAAGGACTTGTGGGAGAATGGGTTGACAACTTATGATGCGTCAAAGAAGGAGACATTTGTAATGCGTGCGGCATTGCTCTGGACCATTAGCGACTTCCCAGGGTATGCCATGTTGTCAGGTTGGAGCACGAAAGGAAAGTTGGCATGCCCGTCATGCCATAAGGACACTTGTAGCCGATACTTGTCTAAGAGCAAAAAGCAATGTTACATGGGGCACCGTCGTTTCTTAAAGCCGGATCACAAGTTTCGGAGGAATAGAAACTCTTTCGATGGCACTACAGAGTTCAGATGTGCTCCAACTCCAATCTCTGGGTCTGATGTGTTGTGTCAGTTGGAGGGTATTCCTTTCTCCCTTGGTAAGCAAACTGGGCAAACAGGACGAAGGCAGACGAGCCATGAGGATATGCCGTATAATTGGAAGAAGAAGAGTATATTCTTCGAGTTGCCATACTGGGAGCATAATTTGTTGAGGCACAACCTTGATGTAATGCATATTGAGAAAAATGTATGTGACAATGTGATTGGGACTTTGTTAGGTTTGGAAGGAAAATCTAAGGATGGTTTAAAAGCGCGTAACGACTTGGTTGGAATGGGAATTCGGCATGCACTTCACCCTCAGTTGCTGCCTGGCAGAAGCAAAGTTTATCTGCCTCCTGCATGCTTTTCGATGGACAAGAATGAGAAAGAGTTATTTTGCAAAGTTTTGAAGAGTGTGAAGGTTCCAGATAGTTACTCGTCAAATATTGCAAGACATGTCAATATTAAAGAGCGTAAAATTCATGGACTAAAGAGTCACGACTCTCATGTTATAATGCAACAATTCCTACCACTGGCTGTGAGGAAAACATTGCCGAATAATGTAACTTCAGTCTTAATTGAATTGAGCAACTTCTTTCTTGGTATATGTTCAAAAGTCTGTCAAGTGGAGGATTTGAGACGGTTAGAGGAGAAAATTGCGCTTACACTTTGTTATTTAGAGAAAACTTTCCCACCGACTTTCTTTGATATTATGGTGCACTTGCCTATACACCTGGCCGCAGAGGCAAGACTAGGTGGACCTGTACAATACCGGTGGATGTATCCTATCGAAAGGTATGCCTTCAATTATAATTTTATAGTTGTGTTCAAACTTCTTGTTATTGAGAATTTCTCTTATCTTAACAAAATTTAATTCATATAGGTACTTATATACACTGAAGTCTTATGTGCGCAATCGAGCTCGACCAGAGGGTTCCATTGCAGAAGGGTACTTGGCAGAAGAATGCATGACATTCTGCTCCAGGTATCTAAATAATATAGAATCGAGATTAAACAGGCCGATGAGGAATGACGATGAAAGTGTAATAGGTAGTGCAGAGCCATATATCTTAAGTGACTTGGAATGGCAGCAGGCACATCGTTATGTGTTGATTAACTGCGATAAAGTCACAAAATATATAGAGTAAGAGCACAATCTTCATATATGTTGTTCGTTACTTATTTATTTTTATTTATTTTTACTTACAATGATTGGAAAATGATATTCTTTGCAGGCAGCACATGAATGTACTTAAAATGACAAATCAAAGACCTAGAATGACCCCCCACGAAATCCAAAAAAAGCACACCACTGAGTTTGTTGAGTGGTTTAAGGGCTATGTAAGTCTTAACTTGTGAATTCTGCATAACACATTAGTTATGTTTTGATATATATATATATATATATATATACATATATTAATCTTATTTGGTCTTGAAATAGGTTCAAAGGTTACAAGATTCAGGTAATCCAGTTTCTGATGAGATTACATGTCTTGCATATGGTCCACGTAAAGTCACAAAAAAGTTTAAGGGCTACGTCATAAATGGATATCGGTTTTGTACTAAGGACAGAGAGCGAGGACGCAAAAGTCAGAATAGTGGTGTTGCGGTCAAAGCAACGACTACAAACTATTCAACTTCTAAGGACAGAACCCCCAAGGTCACAGAGATCACCTACTACGGTCGCTTAACAGACGTAGTCGAATTGACATATTCTGAAAGCCTTAAATTTGTATTGTTTAAGTGCGATTGGGTTGATGTGAAGTCACGGGGTAGCGGAATAAAGACCGATGCATTTGGGTTTAAGCTTGTGAACTTCACACGCTTGGTTCCAGCACACTTGGTGTCAAGCGAACCCTATGTGTTGGCATCTCAGGCAGAGCAGGTATTTTACGTTCAAGATCCAACGGAAGAAGATTGGCATGTTGTCATCAAGACTAAACCAAGAGACTTCTTCGACATGAATGAAGATTCTGTTGTGGACGATAATGCATTCAGGGAGAACGAGCCATTCGACGACCAACAATTAGATGACACTGAACATGATGATGACGGAGGTGTCGGTTGGGTGAGATTAGGAATTACTGGAGCAACTATTGATGCTCCTCCCCAAGTGTTACAACAACAGGCTTCTTCTTCCGAATCTAGTGAGGGGAATGATGTTGAATCAATATATAGCGATGAAACATAATGATTATGTTTTTGATGTAATGTAGAAGTATATATTCAAGAGAAAGGGGATAACCTCAGTGTACCAAGTAACAATTGTTCAATAATGATAGTGTCAATGGAAGGGATTTTTGTTCGAATTTATTTCTATTAATCTATTTCTATATTTTAATTGACTGCAACCTTTGATGCCAACTGCAATGAGTGCTCACCATTTTCTTATTTTACCTTATCCAAACTTCAGAAGTTGCTCTTAATGATATATTTATAGTATGTTAAGCTTGTATAATGAAGTTTGGCAGGTTAAGCTTGTATAATGAAGTTTTTGGATTAAACTGACGGTCAAAAATATGTTACAGCCTTGGTTTAATAGCTTGACTTGCTAAATCTCAACTCAACTTGATGTGTGGGAATAGTTTAGGCCAAGCTTGTATAATTAAACTATTTAGATGAAACTAATAGCATTTAACATGTCCTAACTTGGACTTAATTACTTGTTTCAACTTGGGTGGATGCGTGTAGATAAGTATTGGGCCAGGTTGATTTTATTTACTTGTTACAGATATTGATGAACATGGCTTTATGGTTGTTTCCAGTGATAGTGAAATATAAGGTTAAAGTTATATAATTGTATCTAATGGTAATGGCGGTGCCACCATGCCAACTAAAGCTCTTTTGGTTATGAAATGAACTTCAAATTTTTCATTGAACAACATGTGTATGTAATTCCTGTTGCAATATTTAGCCATCTAGTAAGTATTGATTAGCTATTGTTATGTATATGGGAAAGTAGGCCAGACATTGCTCATTTGCTCCACTGAGCTATCTCCATAGGATTTACTAACATAAGTCTCTGTACATGCTTGGGATGGTGCCAATCAGTTAGGATTCACAGTAATAAATTCCAAATGATTTTTTCCTTCTTCTGAATGTTGAGGTAAAAATGTAATCTTGTAAGCTTTTGGTATTTCGACAATGATATATGCTAGTCAGATCTCATGTCTTTGTACGTTAGATTCCTTTTCATTATGCATTTCTATCAGAAGCTAATATCAATATTTTGCAGATGGATCCTACAGACACTCCACCATCTCATTCGGGTAGCTCCTCCACACTTGCTACCGCGGCCACGAGGAAGGTCCGCGGTAAAGCAAAATGCATTGAAATACATAAGATGCCTGCAGGGAAGAAAAAAAAGGTGAAAGTAAATGAGAGAGCACAACCTGTGGGTAAGAATGCACAACTTTTGGCTGGGTATTTGGGCAATATTGCACGAGATGCCCACTTACTTCGCATCGATGTCCGGAATTGGCGTGCGATGAGTGATGCGGATAAAACCCGTGGTTTGGAAGTCGCACGGGTGAGAACAAAATAAATAGGTCATTTATTATTAAAACACACTTATGTAACTAGTTGATATATGATTAATTTAACAACGTTTTTGCAGGAGAAGTTCGATTTCCCCCCTATCGCAGAGGACTTCGTTTTGAAGTCTTTGGGTAAGAAATGGAAGGACAGTAGGTCCTCAATGGGGAGAAAACTTTTTGATTTGGACGCCCCTCCTGCTGTCAACTATGAGCGGTGCCCCTCCGATATTCCCCCGGAGCAATGACATACGTACGTCGACTACTTGTACACTGATGAGGCCCAGGTATATTTTATTTGAATGTTAATTATGCTTATATCGTTTTCAATTATCCCTTATCTCATATGATATATAAATGTAATATTGTAGAAACGGAAGGCAGTGGGCAAAGCGAGTCGCGAGTCCCAAGAAATTCCTCATACGGCAGGCTCAAAGAGCTTTGCCAGAGTCAGAGAGGAGGAGGTATGTTCGGTTTCATTCTCATAATTTATGTCACAATTTGATGCATATGGGTTAAAAATTTGTTTTTCTACTTTTGTCACTGCCACAGCGATTGGCGAGTCCATCAGGGATAGCTCCGGGCCGTGCTGAGGTCTGGATAAAGACCCACACTAAGAAGGATGGATTGCCAGTCAACTCTCAAGCAGGAGAAACGATTGTAAGTAATTTAAATATTCATTATATCATATAACACTTTAATTGAAATTCAAGATAGTAATTGTTTCAAAATGTTTGCAGAACAAGTTGAAGGATGTGCTCAGCCAGTTACCGGTTGGCTCAGAAGATAGCACGGGCCGAAATGATGTTCTCTCTCAGGTCATGGGGCCTGAGAGAGATGGACGCATCCGTGGATGTGGATTGGGCCCGACCCCCACTAGGTTATGGGGGTCATCTTCGAGACATTCCGGTACTATAGGCTCCTCATCTGGCGAGACCCAAATGCTAAGGGATGAACTTGAGGCGACAAAATCTCAGGTGGAGACCCAAAAAGCTCAGATGGAGGCCCAAGCCGCTAAGATTGAGGCCCAATAATCTCAGATGGAGGCCCAACAAACTCAGCTCAATGAAATGCAGCGGATGTTCAACCAGTTCTTACAGGGGCAGCAGGTATATATACTAACAAGCATTAAATAATCCTTTTTTAACTTTAGATATTCATTCATTTATTTATTCAATTTTTTCACAACAGGTTGCAGGTCAGGGTACTCCAGCACCACATGCTTCTCCAGAGGTAAATGCTAATTTGTTGTTTTGTGAATAATTCAACCATTTTGAGTGGTTTAAACTTTTAGTGAATGAATCTGAATTGTTTGAGTTTTAATTTTAGTCATTGACTTTGAATGCTTCAAGGACTTGGCAATTAATTTGACTTTGTCTCCGATTTTTTTGACCACGTTCTACGACCATGGAAGGTTTTAGATGGAGGTGCCACTGGGCCAAGCTCTCTAGGCTGAAAAGAAAGCCCGCTCATTTTCCATATTTTAGGCCCTAGGACCGGCTTATGTGCCCTCAATTAGGGCTTAACTCATTCTAGTAGTTACACCAAACCACCCTCCCATGGTTTGCTCCAGTGGTAGGATGTTCCGGAGCAAACCATGGGAGATTTCATATCCAGATTTCATATCCAGATGAGGAGGAGGAGGGGAAGGAGGAGATGCATTCCATCTCTGCAGGATTGCCTCAACATCTGAAACTCGTCGTCGGTTACGCTTTCACTAAGAAGAAGACTATCAGCTTTTTGCAGCCCAAGCTCCAAGGTCTGGCTAGGTAATACTAATACATCCGTTAAGACATCTTTCTATCACTTGTCTGTCAAGGATGTCACTGTCACATTTTCATTCCCCACTCTGCCTGTCTTAAGAAATTTCCGACTTTCTCCATCTCTGGCCTTCTTGAATTTTCCGAAAATCATTAATTCTTTTTTGTTTATATTGATAATATTGACTTTGGTTGTAGTTTTAGCATTCGCATTTTTTTTTTTTATTTAACATTTTACTCCATGGTGGCGGATCATTTGCCGCAGATTGCCCTTGAAAAATTAGACTGTGAGCTACTATATGAATCTTAATTAAATATATGCAAAACAACAATAATCATTCAAACAATCCAAGTTTATTACCTTGTTTTAATTAAATTAATCTTCAAATGTTATTCATATATCTGCATGTCTATTCCAAAATCATAATCTGATTCTTTATGGTAGGCTTGGTTAGCCGGTTTAGTTGTTATGGTTATATACTTATATACCTAAATTAGTCGGTTTAGTTGTTATGGTTATAATGTTATATACCTAAATGTGGCCATTTCACCCAAGAAGAGATGATTGCTATAGGATTGTTACTCAAATCAATGTTCATGACTTTGATTTGTCATTTTGTTACAGCCTACGGAGAACATGGTCAATGTTCAAAGGGGCACATACATTGGCATGACTAGGTTTTTTGCAAACAATATGTGGTGGTGTCATGCAGTCAATTATATAAACGAGGACAAGTTTCCTTTGGAGTTTTAAATAACTGGATTTAATCGATTGTGCTCAAGCATTTCCATATCCACAGTTTGCCTAAACAAAGCTTCCAAACTTGAGCATTTCCATATATTTACCTACTACCTCTCCCTTCTATTATCTTATGGACATTGGAGAATATCGGAGAATGGACTTGAAGGGATGTATGGAGGGGGAACCTCCAGAAGAATTAGTTCCTTATCATCAGGTGCGCGTCCTAAGAAGAAAAAGCTTAGTGAGTAGGAAAATTAGAGAAGTTAATTGTGTTGGACTAGGTCATATTGTTTGAGATTTGGGAGGATTAAACTTTAAAGTAGTTATCAAGAAAGAGTAGTCAAGAGGGTGATTGACTTAAAAATAAAATCTTCTTACAGAACAAAAAAACAATATTCATTAGGAATACCTTGTTGACAAAAAAAAGGGACCCACAGACCTTCTGCCATTAGTTCCAGAATCTCACATGCTACTTCTCTAACTGCTTCTATGTAGTCATTCACTGCACAGCTGCCACCACCACCGACCCAGAAAAATAAGAAGATCACCACTCATCAGTCCACTCATTGTATTGCTTACTTTGTTCCCATTATTTCCACATCTATTATCAAAATTATCACTTGCCTTTGGGTTTTTCTCTTTTTCTTCTTTATTTGATAGGATGTTGCTTCTGTGCTTCTGACTTGTCATTCTGATTCTATTTTTTAATCTTTAAAAAAAAAAAAAATACCCTTTTTGATAGCTGAGATTGTAATCCGTGTTGTGATGACAATACATCTGTTGGGTTTTGCAATGTTAGATTTAGGCAGACTCTCCCGTGACCAAACTCAACCATAACAGGGAGACACGTGGTGTTGTTATCCTGTAACAGAGAGAACGTTTGACACTTGTTGCCACCACCTTGGGCACATCTGGAAAGACTGCACTGGGACTAGAATTAGCATTTCTGATGTGGAAAATAGTGGTGAAGAAAACAGCATTTAATTTTTTTCCCCCAACAACTTGGGCAGTCTGCTCCTTGGAGAGTAGCCTAGCATTCTCCTTATCTTCTTAGTTCTTTCTCCTATGGTTATCCAAGGTTACAACACAAGAAACTTTTTTAAGTACTCTTTTGAATCTAGTTAACAACTTTAACTTTTTAGGGTTAATATTTTTTTTTCCTCCTGAAACCTATATTTAGAGTGTTTTTTTTCCTAAAAACTATAATAACCACAGAGAATTGGGATTTATTTTCATGCAGAGCTCTGCACACTAGAGAATTCCAAGTCTGCTGGTTTACTTTAGTCTCTTAAAAACGTTTTTTTGTTTTTACATGAAACGTTTTAAAAATTGTTAAGGGTAATATGAATGTTTTTGCTGATATACTTACAATTGTAGGTGGCACACTATCAGCGGGCGAACAAAAGATTCGCAGACTTGCACAAACAAAGGGACTCCTTTCTACTCATACCCCACAAAAAACAAATAGGAGCAGTTTTATTTTATTTTTTTAGAAAATTACAAATTATAGAAAAAAAAAGGTTTTGTTTTCTCTAGAGATTTTCCTCGCAACAACCATGTTCGTATCTAAGCGAGCACCCATCCAAATTACTTGTACTACTCTATCTTATTAGAGATCATGTGAAGAAGGATATAATTTCTAATGTCGGCATTCAAGTTTACTCTATGTTGATGAGCAAGTCCTATCCTTTATCTTAGACTTTTGGCCTGAAGAACTCAAAATGGAAGCCTCCCTATGACCATAAATGAATCCAAATATCCGGCCTTGCCAACTAAATTTTTTTAAAAAAAACAGTAATTTCTAGTTGCACTTTTTAAGTCAATAAAACCAGAAATGCTTGTTGGAAATCCTGAATAAGAGATTTTCATATTTTTCCTTTTTCTTTTTCACATTAGCTGAATGTGTTCATATCTTTCAATAGTTGTTAATTACCTACTCTGTGACTGCTCAAATGAATTGTATGAAATTTTATTTTCTCATAGTGAAATGAAAAAAAATGTTGAACCCTCCTGCTGGCCAACGTCACTGAGGGGCAATATTGATCCATCGTTAGTGATTGAATCACTGAGGGCCAATGTTAGTGATTGAATCTTTTTTGCATATTAATTATGAAATCTGTAAATTTTATCATTTCAATATTCTAATAAATAATTTTATTTAATTGTGTTGTAGGAGGGAGCAGGGAGCACACACTTGTCGAGTTTTAGAGGTGCAAGAGGGAACCAGCAAGATGAAGATAGTTAGACTTATGATTTATTGACACTTTTTTATGGACATGTGTATTGTATTATTATATTATGATGGGCACCTGTGATTGGATGTATTTATATTATACTGATTTTCATGTCGAAAATTTCTTTTTATATATAATGTCATTATGGACAAGAATTTGTTTATTTAATATTGTTGACAGGTACAACACAGGTCCAAGAAATATTTATATTGTTGACAGGTACAAAACAGGTAAAAAAATATTTATATTATTGACAGGTACAAAACAGGTTAAAAACAAATTGAAAAAAATATTTTCATTTTTTTTATGTCATGCCTATTCGCGGCGTTTATGAATCGCCGTTAAATGACCGGTCTATAACAGCGTTTCTACAAATGCCGCAAAATATTTGGCTATAACGGCATTTCTATAAACGCTGTCAAAGGTAAGTATATAACGGCGTTTATATAAATGCCGTTATAGACTGACCTTTAACGGCATTTCTATAAACGCCGTTATAGCCAAATATGTTGCGGCATTTGTAGAAGCGCCGTGAAAGATCAGTCTATAACGGCATTTATATAAACGCCGTTAAAGGTCTGTCTATAACGGCATTTATATAAACGCCGTAATAGATTCACCTTTTAAGGCGTTTTTACAAACGCCGTTATAGACTGACCTTTAACGGCGTTTTTAAAGTGCCGTCAAGATAAATGCCGCCTTGGCCGTCCCCGACGCGAGCAATAACGGCGTTTGTTTTAAAACGCTGTTATTGACTATAACGGCGTTTTTGGGGTTTTTCACGGCGATTTAAAAACGCCGTTAAAAGTCTGAAATTTTGTAGTGTTAAGGGGTTCTTCACATCCTATTTTAATCATCAAATAAATTATAAAACGATATATTCAAGAGGTTCTTCACATCCTACTTAACAGATCCATCAACAATCATATAGGAATAGGTTATAGTTCTTCACATTCTACATATTCTTGCATATTTACATAGATTCAATCCTTTTTATTCATCATTTAACTTAGCTATTCAAAATATTGAGTATTAGATCTGTTATTTACCTCACTTGATCGTATCCCTACGATCTATCGCTTGCGAATGGGTTCTACCTCGATCTTCACGCCTCTTTTCCCTCTTTCTGACCGGATCTTTGAACCCTTACTGTTCCTCTCTTTTTGACCTCTTAAAAACTCTCCATTTTCTCTCTTTTAGGTTTTAGAAGGCCTTGGAAAACCCTCCCCACGAGTATAAAGAGATATTTATACATTGGGAGCCCTAGGGACTCAAAAAGCCACGAAAACGTGTAAGTTCACTGCCCAACCGGCGTTTCAGGCGATCGATCGCCGGCGCCCTTTTTTTTTTTTTTTTTTTTTTTAACTCTTTTGCTACTTTTTCCTTATCTTTCATTCTCATGAAGTTTGACCTCAAAATGAGTTAAATTAAACATTTTATTTGGGTTTTAAAATCGATGTTTTTCATGTTAAATTTACAAGCATAATCACACAGAATTTAAACACATGTTTTCATAGCATTTAATAAACATCACGAATATCAAACGAATTAAATTGGGGTTCCTACATTATTATTGGTAAATTTATTATAGTTTAATCACAGTTGATCCCACTCTAGTAAAAATGACATATTAAATACAAAGAGGAGCTCTGCTTTACAACATTGACCGGAGCTCCCAGCTCCCCTTTTTACACTGTCATCAAGGTGGTAATCTTGTAATTATGGAGTCTTGTAAGATTGCCCAACCTCTTTCAGTAATTACAAATGTGTCAGGGTCATAGTGTAAAAATTGGGAGCTCCGTGTCCATGCCGTGATGCAGAGCTCTGACTCAAAATTAATTTCTAAAAATTAATAATTAACAAGTAATATTTGTCTAGGGTCCCACGCATAATAAGTGATTAGGAATATGTAGCCATTAAATGAGTTTTAATTGGTTACCAAAAAGAAAATGAGTTTTAATTAGTAATTTATTCAAAAATATATTTTTTCCACTTTATTTGTTCTTCCCATGGAAAGAAAGATAGCTAATGGTCAAATCTTTTTGTAATTTCCTGTGATTAGGTTTCGATTAATACTTGTATTGGCAACTATCCTGGAGTCAATCATGGTTCCCTTTGGCAAATATCATACTTTGCAAAGATATCAACAATGGGATATGGAGGTTTCTATTAATAGGTTTCTTAGGGCAATAAAAGGAGATGAAAAGGGTAAAGCCATTTCAAGCTTGTGGTCACAAGATGACTAGTTTGGATCGATTTGTGCTAATATTTGTCTTGGCAATAGCCTTGACCTTGAATGAGTCGAGGAAGGTGATAGGCAAACGCCATGGAGACGCTATTTTCAGCAAACACAATGTATATGTGGGCAATGACTTGGGTGAAGGCGTGACACTCAACCTTCGTTGTGCATCCAAAGATGACGATCTGGGCACGCATGTGCTTCCATACGGCCAAAACTACAGTTGGGGATTCAGGTCAAACTTCTGGGGATCTACGCTTTTCTGGTGCGACTTCAAATGGGGAAATGTCACCGACACTTTCACTGTATATGATGACAATAATTCAGAACAATATTATCATACTAACGCTCATTGGCTTTCAAGAATGGATGGGTTATACTATTACCATCATCATTATGGAGAGTATGAGTTGTATCATAATTGGGGAAAGTGAAGAATATTTGTCTGTATTTGGAAATGACAATGAATAAATTTGGATAATCCTCTTCCAAAGGAACCACCCAATTGTAAAATGACATGTGGCAATGAAAATTTTATTTTATTTTATATTATTTATCATTTTCTCTATCCCAATGTGATAAAATTTGATTGGAGTGGTCAGTTTGGAAGAGAAACACAAGGTCCACTAATCAGAACTCCTTTAGCAATTCATCCTTGTGCTTGAATGCTAAAGTTACATCATACGATTCTCCTTCTTTCTTTTTTTTCTCTTTTTGTTAGAAATTAGTTTATCCCGGCCTACTAGAGCACTTAACTTAGTCCCTCATATCAGCAAAACTGGAATAAATCCCAAAAGATGGCCAACAAGGGAAAGGGACTTAACTCAAGACCTCCGCTTCTTGAGGAGTTGTCTTGGCCACTAGCCCAACTCTCATTGATTCATATAGAAGTATAAATGTGGACGGAGCACTCAAAAACACTTTAGAAAAGTTTAAAGTCTCTAATACCATTTTCTGTTGGATTTTCTCATTGTATAAATAAGTTACAAATGGGGATTGCCACTAGCAATTTTCTTACTGTAACAAGATTGCTATGTATATATGGAAGATTACAGTAAGAAGATTGCTAATTTTCAAATCATTATCAGTATTGGAAAATTGGTTTCCTATCATACTAATATTGGAAGATTCTCCACTCAACGTGGTTGATGCCTAATAAAAACAACTTTTAAAAGATAGGGCTATTTTAGAAAGAGCAGTGATAGGCATACAAGGGATATCTATTTACATACCTAATACATTTCTCTTTTATTTATATAAATAAGTGACAGACCATTGCCATCCGGCAGTTGCTAACCTATTCATAGCACTATCAGACACCCTGTAAAAAAAATGATTTAGTGAGAAACGAATTAAAAATATATTGCACTTGAACGGTTCCTTAGGATACCTAAATTGATGAAACCAAATACATATTAACGTATTTTTCCTTTATTCTTTCAGTTAAAATATAAAGCAAAAGCGGACGTTTTAGTATATATAGTGCATGGTGGTGGCAATCTTGTAATTATAAAAAACATGTTTCACAAATACCCCTACTTTCTATAATTACAAAAGTGCTACTACCATTAATTAAAAGGGGAGCTCTCAAAATTACACTCTATTTTTTTTATAAATAATTCGTTCCTAATATGAGAAGTGGATTATGCGTCTCGCCCTCTTAAAACTCACCATGTGTTCTTTTTTAATTAACTCTATTTAACTGTGGTTAAGATTTGCTAATCTTTAAGATTAAAACACTTAACCATGGTTTTTAGAAGAAGAAACAACTAAAAGGGATAGCAACAATAAGTGTCTCTAACACAATGAGCAGTGATGAGGCCAATATGTAACCTTAATTAAAATGAGTTTTAATCAGTAATACACTCTAAAGAAATTTTCCCCGTTGTACTTGTTCTTCATATGGAAAGATAGCAAATGCTAATATCTTCTCGGATTGCCACTATCCTGGTGGAGTCAATATGTTTCCCTATATGACAAATATCATACTCGGGAAAGGTGACTATGAGAGATAGTCATATCATCATGTACACGGATTGCCCTATATATTAGTAGATTTCTTAGTGTAATACAAAACCATTTCAAGCTTAGTGGTCACAAGATGACTAGTTTGGATCGTTTTGTGCTAATATTTGTCTTGGCAATCGCTTTGACGTTGAATGAGTCGAGGAAGGTGATAGGCATACGCCATGAAGATGGCATTTTCAGCAAACACCATGTATACGTGGGCAATGACTTGGGTGAAGGCCTGACACTCAACCTTCATTGTGCATCCAAAGACGACGATCTGGGCACGCATGTGCTTCCATACGGCCAAAACTACAATTGGGGATTCAGGTCAAACTTCTGGGGAACTACGCTTTTCTGGTGCGACTTCAAATGGGGAAATGTCACTGACTCTTACAGTGTATATGATGAGGATAGTGTGGATCAATCTGAACATACTGACACTCGTTGGCTTGCGAGAAAGGATGGGATATACTATTACCGTCGTCCTTATGGATTGTATGAGTTGTTTAATAATTGGAGAAAGTGAAGAATTTATTTGGGAATGACAATGAATAAATTTGGATACTGAGTCCAACTTCATCTTTTACATTCTGCTTTGCATATTCTCTTGATTTAGAAAGGAAAACGGAAAACCCATCACACGGTCCTCTTCCAAACGGACCACCCAATTGCAATATGACATGTGGCAGTGAAAATTTTATTTTATTTTTATCGTTTTTTCTTTCCCAATGTGATAAAATTTGATTGGATTAGTCAGTTTGGAAGAGGATCACAAGGTCCTCTAATCAGAACTCCTTTAGCAATTCATCCTTGTGCTTGAATGCTAAAGTTACATCATACGATTCTCCATTGTTTTTTTTATCTTTTTGTTAGAAATTAGTGTATCCCGGCCTCCTAGAGCACCTAACTTAGTCCTATCCTTTAACTTCAATGAGTTTGATAATTAATACACGAATAAAAATGTCTTTATGCTCGTTACTAAGTTCACCCCCTGAGTAAACGTTAACAACACCCATATATAAATATTGTCCATCTATACAACCAAGGTTGTCCTAAAACTAAAAAGATTAGATCCAATCATTTCCAAAAAAAAAACTATGTCGCTCATATCAGCAAGGGAAAGAGACTTAACTCAAGACCTCCGCTTCTTGAGGAGTTGTCTTGGCCACTAGCCCAACCCTCGTTGATTTATATAAAAGTATAAATGTGGACGGAGCACTCAAAAACAACTTTAAAAGATACGGCTATTTTGGAAAGAGCAGTGATAGGCATACATAGGATATCTATTTACAAAACTAAGGTTTTGGAAATTACATTCCCTTTTATTTATATAACTAAAGTGACAGACCCATTGCCATCTGGCAGTTGCTATCCTATTCATAGCACTATCAAACACCCTGTAAAAAAAAAAAGATTTAGTGAGAAACGAATTAAAACTATATTGCACTTGAACGGTTCCATAGGATACCTAAATTGATGAACTGGGTAGAGCTCAGCTCCATTTTCAGGTTCTTAACGAGCTTGCTCGCCCTCACTAATCTTTGAAACCAAATACATATTAATATATTTTTCATTTATTTTTTCAGTTAAAATATAAAGCAAAACCGGACGTTTTAGTATATATATAGTGTAGGGTGGTGGCAATCATGTAATTATAAAAAATATGTTTCACAAATACCCCTACTTTCTATAATTACAAAAGTGCTACTACCATTAATTAAAAGGGGAGCTCTCAAAATTACACTTATTTTTTTTTATAAATAATCCGTTCCTAATATGAGAAGTGGATTATGCGTCTCGCCCTCTTAAAACTCACCATGTGTTCCTTTTTAACTCTATTTAACTGTGGTTAAGATTCTCTAATCTTTAAGATTAAAGCACCTAACCATGTTTTTTAGAAGAAGAAAAAATTTACCACATAAATTAAAATTTCATAGTAAAAGTTCAAGGCATCTAAAGGGGCTTTGTAAGGAGGCGAGAGGCATAATCCACTCCTCGTACAAGGAGCAAATTATTTCTCTATTTCTTTAATTTTTAATTTTTAATTTTTTGAGAACAGGAGGTGAAATCTTATTGAAAGTTTTAGTAAAAAACCATAAAATAAAAGAATACCCGAAGGAGAAGGGATCGGGAGACACATGAAAAAGAACACTTATGTTCACTCTGTAGGATCATGTGGCTACAAGTCTTTGATGAGAATATAACCACGGTTGATGGATAAATCTGGATTAATAGAAAGCCTCAATCCATTGGATAAAACTTAGTTGCATATATACATTCATACACCTTGTAAGCACCCCTTTAGCATCTTCAACACCTTCAAATCTTTTCAAAAAACTCTTCAAAAACACTTTTTAAACATTTCTTTAAAGTCTATTTCAATGGGCTTTACTTTCTGGAAAATGCCCAAAAAGTATAAAATTGACCAAAATACCCTTGGAGTGTAAAATGACCAAAATACCCCTGAAAAATTCTGAAAAACTCAAATGTCATCTAAGATATTTTTCAGGATAGTATCAGTTCAATTTTGGCTATTTTTGGGATTAAAACGGGTTTAAAACAGAAAATTGACTAAAATGCCCCTGGAGTGTAAAATGACCAAAATACCCCTGAAAAGTTCTGAAAAACTCATATGTTATCTAAAATATTTTTTTGGATTTTATCAGTACAATTTTGGCTATTTTTGGGATTAAAACGAGTTTGAAACAAAAAAATGACCAAAATGCCCCTAGAGTGCAAAATGACCAAAATGCCCCTAAAAAGTATTGAAAAATTCATGTTTTATCTAAAATATTTTTTGTGGATTTTTCAGTTCAATTTCGACTATTTCCGAAAACGGGCTTAAAGCGACAAAAACAGTTTTTCGGCAAATAAGAATATAAACAAAAAAACCTCAAAAATCAGTTTTTTGAAAGGCCAAACAGGGCCCTAAAGGCAACCTTGCCCTTTTAAAAGGCGTGGACCCATGTGGGCCCCACCTGCACTGCGAATTTCATTTTTATTATTTTTATTTGTTCATAATAAAATATATTAAATCTCGCCGTTTAAAAAGACGCGAATTTAGTGTTATCCGTATTGTCGCCTCACTGTTCACACCGCTTTACTATTCATTAAAATATATTAAATCGTGTCATTTAAAACGGCGCTGACACTATTCCAAAACACTATAAATACCCCTCCTCCCTTCCTTTAAAGTTCACCAATTTCACCCCCTCCTTGGTTTTTCGAGTCCGACCCAAGGATTTTCTAAGTTTGGAATTTTTTTCTTTTTTTTTGGAGAATCCCTCTTTGTCCAAAAATTCGCCGTATTTTCGGGCAGGTAATCCCTCTATCCCTAGCCTTGCTTTCAAATTTTTTTTTTTTAGCTTTATTAATTGCTTACTTTCTAGTTTTGTCTTTAAAATTCTAGTTTAGACTGCTAAGCCTCGCCTAGTCGAACCTCTGCCCAAATCCCGGTTCAAAACTAGCCATGTCTAAGTCGAACCTCTACCCAAAAACCCTGATTAAATCCTAGTTAATCCTGATTAAATCTTAGTTAATCCTGATTAAATCCCAGTTAAAACCTGGTTAAGCCCTAGTTATCCCTAGTTAAACCCTAGTTAACTCTAGTTAAGCCCTAGTTAAATCCAAGTTAACCCTAGTTAAACCCTAGTTAAGCCCTAGTTAAATCCTAGTTAAACTCTAGTTAATCCTGATTAATTCCTAGTTAACCCTAGTTAAACCTTGGTTAAATCCTAGTGAAACCCTGATTAAACCTTGGTTAAATCCTAGTTAATCCTGATTAAACCCCAATTAACTCTAGTTAAACCTTATTAAACCCTGGTTAAGCCCTAGTTAAACTCTAGTTAAAGCCTAGTTAAACCCCTGATTACACCCCGGTTAAATCCTAGTTAATCCTGATTAAACCCCAGTTAACTCTAGTTAAATCCTAGTTAAAACCTGGTTAAACTCTAGTTAAGCCCTAGTTAACCTTAGTTAAACCCTAGTTAAACTCTGATTAAACCCTAGTTGAACCCTAAGTCAACCAAACCGAATCTAGGCTAAACCCTCATCCGAACCCTAGTTTAGTTTCATACCGGCAAAATCTACTCGCTCCTCAGCACGAGCTTAAAAGGTCACCTCGCTCCTCAAATAGGAGCAAAAACCCTCAAACCTTTCAATCACCCGCAATCCAGTCCAATCAAATCAAACCATCAACTCCCTTCCGGAACTACGTGAAGCTTGATTCCACCGATAGTGGATACGTAGGCAACCCTGATCGGGTTCAGCTCCCCTAGGATAGAATCCATATTTCATTTCTATCTTGTCTATCTCAATTCATTTATTTCAGTTAATATTATATTGCTCAGCATATAAATCAAATTGCAAACTTCTTTATAGTTTCCTTTATTTGATTCAGACTTAGAAAGTAGGTAACCATCTCCGGATGGGAGTTTAGGGGTGCCTAACATCTTCCCCTAACTCAACTGAATCCCTTACCCTGACCTCTGATTTCCAGACCATGCCTTATCCAACCATTTAAGAGACCTATTTCCCTCAAAATTAGATAGGTGGCGACTCTCATTTCAATTGCAATTTATCGTTGTTCCTTATCAGGATCTATCCTGATTGGGAACGAGCGGTTAAAATTCGGGTACTCACTCACCTCACATGCACATTTTCATATAGTACTCATGTTTTAAAGCAAAATATATATCCATTAAATATTATTATTTTCTCATGTTGCATATGCATGATCATTGATATGCATGTTGACATTGTGGGATGTCCGATGATGAAGCATGTCTGATCAGATCGGGTAGCCTGATTAGAGTATATCATTAAGTCATGTAAAATCAAGTCAAAAGCCACAATGACTAAATTGACCGGAGTAAATCAAACTTATGAGTTGGGAAACCGTTTTGACCAAGGGGTCTGGTAAGATATTAAAGTACTATAATCCAGACCATAGATCTAGGTAACATCTCCTTTGATTAAGCTATAAGGGCGGGATTTTTACTGTCTTTTCTTCCGAGTTGGGCCCTGTAGAGGAACGAAGCTAAAACGTCATATTGGTTTGACTGGTTGACTAAGAGTCGTCACCTATTTTATCTAGGGAATTAGGACCCAGATTGATGGATAGGGACCTATAGCCTCGGTCGGAGTCTAGGTAACTGATTCCTTTAAGTCCCTAGGAAGGGATTAGGCACCGCGGGACCCCATCTACGACAGTTACCTACTCCCTAGGTATAAGTCAAATGCGATAAGATTAAGAAAAGGCTTAAGTGTTTAGACTAATGCTAACCCAAGAAGGAGATAATCATAAATTAGGGTCGACCCGGGTTGGGTTGCGTACATACCCGTCGAGGCGGATCAGACCGAGTGTAGTTCGGGCAGTACTTTAGACCCGTACCAGGGTTAGGGGTTATGTGTGTGCATACTGGAGTGGTTTAAGGGTTAGGTCGGGGGCTAGGGTTGGTTAGCGGATGAGGCTAAGGGTTGCATCAGAGTGGCTAAAGGAGAATTAACCATGGTTAAGGTTGTTAACCATGGTTAAGGATGTTCACCGGGAGTGGCTTTAAGTCAGGTTTTGCATTTGTATCATATTGAGATTTTTCCAAAGTTTGTGGATTGACTATGGTTAAAAGGTAAACTAATCAAGGTTAAGTTTAACCCTGTTTATGGTCTATGGTCAGGTCAGGGTCTAAGTGGACTCAAGGATAGTTGTAGGGCCTAGACTTGCCTCCTACAAGGTCTAGACTCTTAGCAAGACCAAATTTCAAAAATACTAGAATTGGTGGTAAACTCAGTACCACCAATTCCAGTTCTTAATAGAACTGGAATGTCGGTAATTAGACTACCACCAATTTCAGACTTTTCTGCAAAAATGGCATTGCAGCTATCAGAGGGCAAGTGTGAGGATCCTAGAGGGTCCCTGGTAGCTGCAAAATGGCATTGCAGTTATCTGAGTATGGCCTATAGTCGAGTTTTTGCCAAATTAAAAAGAAACTCAGAGTGTCGGTAAACTCAGTACCAACATTTTGGGACTCTTTCAGATTTCGATCAGTTTAATCATGGTTAAGGGGTCTGGTAGGCTTGGTATGGTCAGGTATGATAGGAAATGACCCTTGAAATTGAGCCCAAACTCTGGAGTGGACCAGAGATCCCCAAAATAAGGCAAGCAAACACTGCTCCAGGAATGACCCAGAATGACGGTAATCTCAGTACCTCCATTTTGGATCTTCTCCAGATTTTACAAGAATTGGTCGAAGCCTAGGGGCCTGAGGACCTGAGGAAGGTTAGAGGCATTAGGGAGACTCAAGGGGACTAAAACCAAGCCTGGAATAGACCAAGGGCCAACCAGATGAGGTGTGAAGCCATTGTAATGGAGATGACCCAGAGTGGCGGTAATCTCAATACCGCCATTCTGGGATTTTTCCAGATTTCGAATTTTTCCCTATGGCCATGAACCTATGCTTTCCCAAGGACCTTTTCATGGACTCGAGAGGCTCTGGAAACTCGAGGAGTTGGATTGAGCAGTGCCTAATCATAGAAGACATGTAGTCTATCTTCTACATGGGATCCCCCTATCCCCTTTAGAGCTGAGATTGGGGGACCTTACTAACTACGAGATAGGGGACTCTGATGTTCCTTGGACCTAGACCAGAGAACAGTGAATCTAAAAGGGAGAGGTATAAAGGTTCTTACCCTCTGTCAAATGCTCCAAGGTGGGGACTATTCGGGTGCAAGAGGAGGTGACCTCTCCATTGATGGCAGCCCAAGCTAACCCTCACTACAAAATTGCAGCCTTTTAGCGGCGGTTTTTTAGTGGCGGTTCAATAAAACCGCAACTTAATAGTATATAGGACAGCGGTAATATAATGCCTTCATAAATTTCTACTTTCAATACTACATTAGCGACGGTGAAAAAAAACCGTTGTTGAAATTATATTTTACCAGCAATTTTATATGAAACCGTCGTGGAATTCTTTCCCACAACCACTTTTGGTTTCCCACCGAACCATCCTCATCACTATATCAAAGATGAGTTTTATAATTACCGCCATAGATTATTTATATAGTACGGCGGTGAATTTCTTTATTTAGGCCCCGATCATTTCTCCTTATTTCTCCTTTCCTTGCGAGTTTCTTCTTCTCTCCCCTCTACCATATTCCCATCTCCTCCTCGTGTATTCTCCGGCCTCCTCCACCACCTCCGGCCATCTCCACCACCTCCATCACGGTAACCACCACCTCACGGTAGCTCCACCACCCTCAACGGCTCGACCACCCTCTACAGCTCCACCACCCTCAACAGTAAGGTCTCTCTCTCCCTAGTTTTTTCTCTCTCTCTATATTCTCTCTCAAATCCTCTCTCTATGCAACTCCACCACCTCCGGCCACCTCTGTACAGCTCCACCACCCTCAACGGCCTCAACGGCCTCAACGGTAAGTTTTCTCTCTCTCTCTCACTGGTTCTTTATCTCTCTGTAATCTCTCTCAATCCCTCTCTCTATGCAACTTCGATCACCACTGTGTAGCTCCACCACCTCCACGGCTGCTCCACCACCTTCGACCACCTCTGTTTTGCTCAACCTCACAGTAATCTCACTCTCTGTAATCTCTCTCTCTCTATGTAATTCATGCATGCATTTACTATCTTTTTACAAATTTAGGATTTTGTTTGTGGTTTTTCTGATTTTGTAATTTCTTTTTGGGGTGTTGTAATTTCTCTCTTTAATTTAGAGTTATTAATTAATTAATTGATATTCAAATCATGTGTTAGTGGACATTAATTAATTTAGGGCAGTGATTAGCACACCCCGCATTAGAATAGGCAGGGGCAGAGCCAAGGGGGGGCCGGGGGGGCACTTGCATCCCCTAAACTTTTGGGAAAAAAAAACTTTTTTTATGTATATGTATACTTTGGGGAGTTCCGACTCGAGTTTGAGTCTTGGGTATGGCTGTTGATGCCCACCTTTAGTACTAACTCTAACCTACCGGGGTTGCGGCCTAACCGTATTAGTGATAAAAAAAAAAACTATGGCTTAGCATGGAGATGGATGGAATCCAATCACAGCCAATTGCAATTGAATTTGGGGAGAGTTCAATTGCACCCACATGCCATCATGTGTCCCTTTTAACCTCTATTAACTATGGTTAAGATCCCCTAACCTCCGGGGTTCAACAATAAAACTTTAGTTTTTTTAAAAAAATATTTTAAAAAACCTTAACCCCAAGGGTTAAAATTCTTTAACTAGAGTTTAATAATTTTTCTAAAAACTAAGCTTATATTGTTAAACCCCAAGGGTTAGTAAATCTTAACTACAGTTAATATGGGTTAAAAGAGACATGTGTTGGCCTGTGGGTGTTGATTAACTCTCCCCGAGTTCAATCATGACTGGCTATGATTTGATCTCAGGTGGGTGCCCCTCAGTTTTTTTTTAAAAATATATAATTTACTAAGAATTTAGATTAATCATTTACTATTATAACCGGACTCCTTAATTGTGATTAAGATTCACTAACCCTTAGGGTTCAACCACCTAACCTTGGTTTCTAGTAGAAAAAATTAACTTTAAAGGTTAAAGTTGTTAACTAGAGTAAAAAAACTTTTATGTTGTAACCGACTCTTAGGAGTTTGGTTATAATAGGAGAGGATTAGTCATGGGGTAGTTGTCCCATGGAATTTACAAAAAATATCTTTTAACTATTTTGTTTAATTATTTAATAGGGCATAGTCATTGGACAAGGAGGCAACTGCTCCCTAAACTTTTCAAAAATAATTTATTATAATATTTAATAGAGCATAGTCATAGGGAAATGAAACAAGTGTTCCTGTAAACAACAAGAAAAAATACCTATATGATATGTACAAAATGTATGGATGAAATGACCACAAATTTAGTCGTCAAATTTTTTACGGGCCCCCCCCCCCTACACTAAATTCTAGGCTCCGCCCCTAAGAATAGGTAATCTAATGCAATGGCCATGTGTCCCTTTTAACACTCCTTAAACTAGTGGTTAAGTTTAAGATAATTAAAATAAATATTTTGGTTTTTTGATTTTTAAAAACCAAGCTTAGATTGCTTAACTACAGGAGTGAGTGAATCTTTAACTACAATTGATGTGTGGTAAAAAAGGGCCATTGACCAATAAAGACTACACATTAGAATACTATTGGGTCACTGTATGTTATGTATTTCCCATTAAGGGCAGTGATTAGCACACCCCACATTAGAATAGGTAATCTAATGCAATGGCCATGTGTCCCTTTTAACACTCCTTAAACTATGGTCAGGGGCAAGGGGGCCCATGGCCCCTCCAATTTTTTTCAAAAACCTTCCTTATGTAGTACTAATACAGTGGGGCCCTCTTATTTTTTTAAGTTTTGATAGTATAGTGGCCCCCCCCAAATTTTTTACTCTAATCTTTATACTGGCCCTTCCTGTAAAGTCCATGTTCTTATGTGTTGGCTTAATCCGGTGTCAAAACCAATAAGTCTAGGTGTCTAGGTGTGTATCTCATGTCATTGTCGTCAAGCATCCATGACAAGTGAAGTTGAAGACCGTTGAAGACTCGGTTGATCATTTCCTTCATAGGATGGTAAGTGACCTAGATAACATGCTACCATAGGTGGTAATTGACTTAGAATAAACCTAACATGATACCTTAGGTGGTAAATGAACCAGACTACTCATACGGACCCTAGGTGATTAGATATGCAGTGCAAAATAAGCTAAAAATTCTGAAATTTTTCAAAACACCAAGGTTTCTTGTAGGTGGCATATCTCCCAAACCGTAGCTCAGATTTTGCTCTATAATATATCAAATTGACCGCGTCGAAAAGATCTACAACTTTTATGAAGGATGCAAGAACTAAAAATGGAGTTTTAAATTCGGGTCTGCACCTCAAGGTCGACCTTGACCACTGAGGTTGACCCTGATATGGGAGACTTATGTATGGTGAAAAAACCCAGAAGGTGGAAATAATGGAGGTTGACCAAAGTGCTTGTTTGGGTCGACCCTGATGTAAGCACCCAATTTTTACACCCTGCTCACCTAAACCTAGGTCTAGCCCAAGCCTAGCCCTAGCCCAAGCCCTAGGCAAAGTCCCATGGGCTCAAGGCCCCTTTTCAAGTCCCAAATGGATAAAACCTTGTTTGTGGGCCCAAGCATGGGCCCATTAAGCCAAATCTAAGGTAGGACCCCCACTACCCCTTTTTAAAATTCAAATTTTTGTTTTAGATTAAAGTACTTTTTGCTTTCCCCACATGTGTGGGGGTCTAGCCCAAAAAGGAAATAAAACAAAAGTTTGAAATTCAAAAAATAATAATAAAAAAATAAAACCATGATTTTTTAGGGTAGTAGGGGGTGGGACCCACCCTAAACCAAATAATGAAAAAATTAAAAAAAAAAAAAAAGGTTTGATTTTTCGGAGCCAACCCAATGTGGCAAAGCCAATAGGCGTTGGCCCATGCACATATGGGTTGGGCCCAAAATCAGTGAGGCAAAAAAAAAAAAAAAAAAAAAAAAAAAAAAATTAGTGGCACTGTTCATCGTCCCTGTCAAAGGGACGAGTGTACAGGCCACTGATCCCTGCGTCCTCTCCCCTGCCTTCCTGCTTCCCTGCAGCCCTGTCCCTCTTTCAGGTTGTGTTCCCCACGCCCATGCTCATCCTTATCCCTTTCCCTCCCCTCATTCTTCTTCTATTTAAAAAGCCCTCCATAGCCACTGTTTTGAAGGGATTTTCAAAACAAAAAAAATTCTGTAACTCCCTTTGATCAGTCCGTCCACTCCCTGTCTCCACCCTTGGGCACTACCCCAAGCTCCACAACAAGCCTCACCATTCACCCCTAGCTCGCCCAGGTCGCCACCACCGCGCGGCCACCTCTCTCGGCTTCAACACCGCGGCTGTAGCAAGGTATATACGACTCCCTCCCTTCTTTTTTTACTGCAATTCTCATTGTAAGGGACCCCTGGTCCCATTCCAGGGGTCCCATATTGCTTTCTTCTTCTTTTTTTTTTTTTCCTTTAATTTCAGTGATTCGAAACCGTGCATGGGGGGTCTCCCTTTGATGCGTGGCCACGGACACCACCACCCCACACCACGGCGGTCTTTCCCGGAGGTCTGGGGGGGGTCCTCAATCCATGAGAAACCCCCCTAAACACTCATTGCTCAAACACAACAACCCCAAACAAGAGTTCTTTTCAAAAAAAAATCTGGGAAAAAACCGTTTCAGGCAGCCACCTGTAACCCCGGTTTAACCATGGTTAGACCCGGCCTTGGTGAAAACCAAGGCCATGGATAGATTCACCATACTCCAGGCTATCTCCTTGCACAATTTCAGCCTCTAACTCGCACTCTAACCATAGTTAAATCGACCCCAAAGTGGGGTCGACAGTGTAAAAATCTGTGCGAGGAGGCAACTTTGGGCCTCTGTGGGGCCCACATCCGACCTCCCCTTGGGCCCCACAAGGGCCCAAATTGTTTCCCTCATAGTAGGCTTTGCTACCATGGTCTCGGATCCCCCAGGGGTTGAGCCAATAAACGGAAAAATTGCTGCAAAGTTTGGGAAAAAATCTGTTTTTGGTAGAAATCGTCATTTTATGTGGTGTTTGTCGGAGCAACTTTGGGCCACTGTGGGGCCCACATACGGCATCCCCTTGGGTCCCACAAGGGCCCAAACTGTTCCCCACATATCAGGCTACCCACTGGTGGTCTCGGATTCCCACGATTCCCTTGTTAACCATAGTTAAATTCATGTTAACTATGGTTAAAAATTTGATGAAAATTTAGAGTTTTTTACAATTTCGGATATTTGTGGGGGCCCAGACCGGGTAGGAGGCCAGTCTAGGCCCTGCCATGAACCTTGGACCCACTTTTGCTTCAGTCGGCCCCTTAACCATGGTTAAACTCACCCGTGGTTAACATTTAACCATGGTTAAGCGGCCCATGACCTAGCAAAAATTCTGGAAAAATCATCAAAAAATCATAAATATTACATGGAATCCAGAAATGTCTTCAATTTCATTTTTTACTGTGGTTAAGACACTTAATCAGAGTCGACCCCATTTTTGACCCTTAACCACGGGTAAAAAATCCTGACCCGGAAAAAATCTGGAAAAATGCTCAAAAAATCCAAAATATTAGGAGAAACCCAAAAATGGTCTCTTTTGACCATTTAACCATGGTTAAGACCCTTAACCATGGTGACCTCCCCTCCTTAACCGCGGTTAAGCACCTTTGACCGTTGGGAAAAAATCTGAGAAAATCCCAAAAAAATCAAAAAAATTCAAAAGGACCAAAAAATCTGATATTGGACTTTTTTAACCATGGTTAGCACCCCTAACCAAGGTTAATCACCTTTCTTAACCTCGGTTAGCAACCCTAACCCTTGGTTAAGACACCCTGGGCCTACCGGGCCTCACTCCTCGGCCTACCGGGCCAAACCCTAGCCTACCGGGCTCACCCTTGGCCTACCGGGCCCAATCTCGGCCTTCCGGGCCCAAACTAGCCTACCGGGCTTCACCCTCGGCCTACCGGGCCCAACCCTACCCTATCAGACTTACCTTAGGCCTACCGGGCCCAATACCAAGCACTTGACCAACCCGGTCAACCACCCCTAGCCTCCCGGCTAGACCCTAAGCCACCCTTGGTGCACACACACACACACCCCTAGCCTTGGCACGGGCTCATGTGCCAGAACTACGCTCGGTCTGATCTCACCCCTATGTGAGTACGTAGGCAGCCCAACCCGGGTTCGACCCTAGTCTAGGATTTTCTCCTTCTTAGATTAGCATTATCTTAAATACTTAGGGCATTTGATTAAAACTGAGATTAATTTGGCTTAACCCTAGCAAGTAGGGAACCACTGAAAGTGGAAGTGCCGGGGTGCCTAACCCCTTCCCCGGACTTAACCGAACCTCTTACTCTGATCTCTAATCGCAGACCAAGACCTTATCCAAACCTTGGGGACTTATCCCTTCCGAATGAATAGGTGGCGACTCTTAACTCAACCCGTGAGATGCAAACCAGGGTTTCCCCGAAACCCGCGCTCACACCTGATATGAGAATTTTGTCAAATCCGGTTTTTTGCTTACCTCTTTGGTTTTTAATCACTTTTAGCAACTTCCAAACATTGTTTGTGGTTTCCTATAAAGTGTGAACCCTTCTAGTTCGTGGGGAACAACTTTGGGGGAGTATAGAAAGGGTTTTTAACTCCTTCTAGAGTTCATAAAAACTCTGGAATCATATTGTTCTCCTCCCCTTTGCTAGTGCATCCGTCCTAGAGCTTGCAAGCCAAAAGCTCCATTATAGCTTGCTTGGACTTTTCCATTGATGGAGTCCATCTAGGAATTGATTTTTATCAAACCATGCATCAACTCGTTCTGGATAGAACAACTTGGCTGGAGTATTCCATAGCCTTTGCGAAGGAGATCGATCCGAGACGGATCGTGGATGTGTGATTTGGTCGGTGGAATCCGAAGCCGTCATTGACGGAGATCGATCGGAAGGTCATGGACTGTTTTCAAGACACAAAGAGAAGTACGAGCAGCTGCGGTTGATCATTGGACTTGAGAGTACGTGATAACTTTTCGAGGCGTGGAGGACTAAGAACTGAAGGATCGTAGTGTCGAGTCCAAAGGAGTCAAGTTCGAGTCTTGTAAGTTCTTGTTTATTTTGTCTTAATGATTTCTCTTGGTTGGACTAGGTCCCGTGGTTTTTCCCGAAAGGGTTTCCACGTAAAAATCCTTGTGTTGTGGTTTGATTGTTTTCCTATTTCCGCTCTTAAATTTATCATCCCTTAAGTTAATAACTTAATTGTTAAAATATTCAAAAGGGTAGATAGACTGTTAGGGAAACCAAACCATCCCCTTGAACTTGTGAGATTCTCAACTCAAACCCTAGATTTGAGGTTCACCAAATTTTTTCACCCCCAAATCCCAATGAGCAGTATTTTGTTACTTTAACTCATCCCTTTTCTTTCTGGTTACTTTAACTCACCCCATGTCTTCTTTCTCTTAACTAACACCCCATGTCTTCTTTCTCTTGAATGTAGCTTCACCTTGTGGTGTTGTTACCTTAACCAAAAAATAAAAAATAAACTCACCCCATGTCCTTGTGTCCCTTTTAACACTCCTTTAACCCTAATTAAGCTTAAGTAAATCAAAGTTAAGATTTTTTTATGTATATGTTTTTGCAAAACCAAGGTTGGATTGCTTAACCCTAAGGGTGAGTGAATCTTAACCACAATTGGTGTGTATTTTAAAGTGGAGCGTGAACCAATGAGGACCGGCCATTTCGTTACATAATTGAAACCGTGGATACGTTAAGCATTTTCCAATCCCAATTGTTGTGAAACCCCAACTAGGTACTCCCCAAGAAGAAGAGCTAATCTTTACTTGTTTGCTGCTTGGCTCATGTCCTGAAATGGATTACTCATATTCACTTAAGGTTTCATAACATTAATTTTTTTCTTCTATAAATTAATTAGTTGCAAATAAAATTTAGTTATTCAAAATCCTAACTCTACAATTCTAATTGTAGTTGTTTATTGTTTGTTTTTTTTTACTATTAATTCAATAGACTTTAAATTTGGAAAGATTAAGAAAAAGGAAAAAAATTGCATTCTCTTAGCAATCGCCACTAATGGCTTCTGTTACTAGAATCTTAATCTCTCGGTTGTCAGTGACAATAGCTTTAGGAATATCTCGCCTCACTAAAACCATAAATTCATGGAAGTAGGATTTTAATCAAATTTAAAAGAAGGTCCTTGTTTTTCTTGTGACTAGACCTTTATTAAAATGCAGCAGTGACGAATTTGTGACCGCGATAGACCCATTACTCAAAAAAAAATCATTGAGCCTATGCCCCTGAACCCCCATAGTTTTTCCCAATACATGTACTTTGGCCCCCTCAAGAAAAAATTTCTACCTCCGCCCCTGACTATGGTTAAGCTTAAGATAATTAAAATAAATGTTTCGCTTTTTTTTATTTTTAAAAACCAAGCTTATAGGAGTGAGTGAATCTTTAACTACAGTTGATGTGTGGTAAAAAAAGGGGCATTGACCAATAAAGACTGTACATTAGAATAGGTAGTCTAATGTAATTAATTAATCTAAGGAAATTGTTTATGTAAGTCTTTTTTCCTTGGAAGTGTGGAGGTAAGAGAGCTTTCTTAGTGGTTTTAACCTATATGGATGAAAGACAAGCCATGGTCCTCTCAAAACATAAAGGAGTTTGATTACCAATTTTACCAAAACATAAATAGCTCATGCTTTTGCAAGTCCCGGAATATCCAAGTCCAATGCCTTTGTAAGTCTCATGTCATTTTACATTATTTTTTTTTAATTCTCTAGAGTTGGACTTTGAATTTTGTTGTTATTTCCCATGTTTTTTTCATTATTCACTGTATTTTTTTAGTTCATACACATGCATGCATTGAACCTTAGATCTCCCATTCAAGAATCATTGTATGACAAATGCATTTTTTGTATCACCTATTTGGACGGATTAGTTGTAAACTATGACGTTTAGTTCTCTTGTGGGCCTAAATGCATTGTAACAACTTTTCGGTCTTGTTTTTGATAAAGTGTATTTCTCTATATATGATTCTTGAATTGTCAGGTTGGATAGTTCAGGAATGTATAATCACCGGTATAGTCAGTTGCTCATGGTTTGTCAAGATTGAGGAAAATTTTGTCAGTCATTTCTCTTGTTCTCTGGTTACATATTTAGGCAATGTGGCATGTTTGCCCTTATTCTAAGTCATGTACTTGGAGAACCATAGGGTAATGCTGCCGAAATTTCCTTCAAATTGAACAAATCACCTGAGCTATTGACTTATGGGGATTATGCATTCCTGAGTGGGATAGGAACGCCCCACCCTTCAGAAGAGGAGTTGATGATGATAGGAAGCATCCATGCATACATATTGTAATTGATTGATAGCGGCGGACTTTTGCTATTTCTCAGAATAGTTAATGAAAGACTTGGAAATCTAATCTCATCCTTCATGGATAGGAGTTGGATTGAAATGTCGAGGTACTTTTTGGGCAGAATTTTTTAAGAAGCACTGAATGATAAAGTGTTTTTATATAAGCAATTGTGAGTATATTTTTTATATTAAATAGAGTGTCAAAGGAATATATAAAAGGGGTGAAGGAGTTCATAGAGTTTGGGATAGCTCATGGAGCGACCAATAACACCGATGGTATAAAGTGTCCGTGTCCTAAATGCAACAATATCATTTATCAAGATAAGGTTACAACGTACGAGCATATGATCTGTGATAGATTCGACTTGAATTATAAAATATGGTATCATCATGGGGAGGACATATCACAGCACATACCAGTTGCCCAAGTGTCTCAAAATCCTAACATGCACGACAGACAGAATGAGATGGAAGATATGGTGCACGATGTGTTCGGGGTCCCAAACCAAGATCAAGGTACTAGTAGTCAGGATCCCAATCTTGTGTCTGATAAATTTTGCCAATTGATAAAGGATGCGGAACAAGCTTTGTATCCAGCATGTAAGAATTACACGAAGTTGTCTGTAATCGTAAGATTATATCACATTAAGTGTCTTAGTGGATGGAGCAATAAGTCATTCACTATGTTTCTTGAGTTGTTGAGGAAGATACTCCTAGAGGGGTCAACAATACCTGGTACTTACTTTCAGAAAAAAATGATGTCAGACTTGGGGCTTAACCATGATAAAATTGATGCATGTCTCAATGATTGCATGCTTTACTGGAAAGAGTCTGCAAACAAGCAAGCATGTGACATCTGTGGTGAATCAAGATGGAAGACATGTGATGATCATGTGAAGTGCAAAAAGAAAACTTCGGCGAAGATTTTGCATCTCTTCCCGTTGAGACCCAGGTTACAACAGCTGTTCATGTCGTCGAATACTGCTTCTGAAATGTGATGGCATGATGAGTGCCGAACTAGGGATGGGAGGTTAAAGCATCCTGCAGATTCAGTAACTTGACAAATTTTGGATCAAAAGTATCCTTTATTTGGTTTACATCCTTACAATGTCAGGCTTGGATTGGCGAGTGATGGCTTCAACCCATTTAGGACGATGAGTATTACTCACTATACATGGCCTGTGGTTCTTATTCCCTACAACTTACCACCATGGATTTGCATGAAGCCACCGAACTTCATTCTGTCCTTGCTTATTTCTAGTCCCTTCGGTCCAGGAAATGCCATTAATGTCTACATGAGGCCTCTAGTCGAGGAGTTGAAGGACTTGTGGGACCATGGGTTTCCAACTTATGATGTGTCGAAGAAGGAGATGTTTGTAATGGGTGCGGCATTGCTATGAACCATTAGCAACTTCCCAGGGTATACCATGTTGTCAGGTTGGAGCACAAAAGGAAAGTTGGCATGTCCTTCATACCACAAAGACACTTGCAACCGACACTTGTCTAAGAGCAGGAAACATTGTATCATGGGGCACCATCGTTTCTTAAATCCGGATCATAGGTTCTAGAAATATTCAAGCGCTTTTGATGGCACTGTAGAGTTAAGATGTGCTCCAACTACAATGTCTGGGCTCGAAGTGTTGCGTCAGTTGGAGGGTATCACTTTCTCCCTCGGGAAGCAGAGTGGACGAAAACATCCAAGGCAGCCGGGCATGAGATTATGCCGTATAACTGGAAGAAGATGAGTATATTTTTTGAGTTGCTATACTGGGAGCACAATTTATTGAGGCACAACCTTGATGTAATGCATATCAATAAAAATGTATGTGACAATATGCTGGAGACTTTGTTGGGTTTGGACGGAAAATCCAAGGATGGATTTAAAGCTTAACTCGACTTGGTTGATATGGGCATGAGACGTGCACTTCACCCTCAGTTCCAGGCTGGCACAAGCAAAGTTTATCTACCCTTGCATGCTTTTCAATGGGCAAGAATGAGAAAGAGTTGTTTTGCAAAGTTTTGAAGACTGTCAAGGTTCCAGATAAATACTCGTCAAATATTGGGAGACATTTCAATATCAAATAGCGTAAAATTTATGGACTGAAGAGCCACGATTGTCATGTCATAATTCAACAATTCCTACCACTGGCTGTGAGGAAGGCATTGTCGAAGAATGTAACTTCAGTCCTAATTGAATTGAGCAACTTCTTCCTAGCATTATGTTTCAAAGTCTGTCAGGTCGAGGATTTGAGACGGTTAGAGGAGAAAATTGCGCTTACGCTTTGTCATTTAGAGATAATTTTCCTATTGTCATTCTTTGATGTTATGGTGCACTTGCCAATACACCTGGCCGCAGAGGCAAGGCTAGGTAGTCCTATCCAATACCGGTGGATGTATCCCATCAAAAGGTATGCCATCAATTATAATTTATCAATTGTTGAAACTTTTTGTTATAATTGTCTTGTTGTCTTACCTAAATTTAATTTACATAGGTACTTATATACATTGAAATCCTATGTGCGCAATCAAGCTCGACCAGAGGGTTCCATTACAGAAGGATACTTGACAGAAGAATGCTTAGCATTTTGCTCAAGGTACCTAAATGATGTGGAATCAAGATTGAACAGGCCGGAGAGAAATGACGATGAAACTCCAATAGGGGGTGCGCAGCCATTCGCTCGAAGTGAATTAGAATGGCAGTAGACACATCATTATGTATTGTTCAATTCCGACAAGGTCACACCATATCGTGTGTAAAATAGATATGATCAAAGCTTTTTGCTAATTATTTTTCAATTTGTAATTCAACAAAAGAGATTTGAGCAACGCACATCGATTGGTTCCTTGTAGTCAATACATGAATGTAATGAGGATGACTAATCCCAGACTTATTAGATCGGCTCCCCACAAACTACAAAAAAAGCACAATGAACAATTTTTTTCATGGCTTACGGAACATGTAAGTCCTATTCTCTAATCCATAGATTTGTACAAATCACATTAATAATGTTGTTCACGTTGTTTTGGTCACCGTATGTTATCATCATCGATTACGTGTGCATGCTGACGTGAAGGCTTGGTCTAGGAAGAGGTTCTAAAAGAATGTATATTTATGAATCACGAGCCTCAACATCATCAGATCTTTGATTGTAAAGAGTGCCCGCATGAGCAGCCCAAGAATGAGGACATTCCTGACCCCTGCAAGGGTCATTTAGTAAGAAAATTTATAAAGTATGTTCTTCCATAAAGGCAGTTGTAATAAGTAGTGTAGGATTTTGTGGGTTTAGGCCAAAGTTTGAATTTGGTGGGTGTTTGTAGGTTTAGGCCAAAGTATACTATCCAAGTATGGATTCCGGGCCTCTCAAAACCCAAATCAGGCAAACGGCCTCAAATTGCCTCGAAACAGCTTCCAACACTTAGGATATATTGAAATACGCGTGTTAGAAGAAACAGCATCTCAATCCGACCCCCGGTGTGGATTTAGTGGGCGTTTGTAGGTTTAGGACAAAGTATACTATCCAAGTATGGATTTCTGGCCTCTTGGCGTCCAAACTAGGTAAACGGCCTCGGATTCCCTCGAAACAACTTCTAACACTTAAGATATATTGAAATACACGCATTAGAAGAAACGACATCTCAATCTGACCCTGGTGTGGATTTGGTAGGCGTTTGTAGGTTTAGGCCAATGTATAGTATCCAAGTATGGATTACGGGCCTCTCGGCGCCCAAATCGGACAAACGGCCTCGAATTCCCTCGAAATGATTACCAACACTTAAGATATATTGAAATACACATGTTAGAAAAACACCATCTCAATCCGACCCCTAGTGTGGATTTGGTGGGCGTTTGTTTGTAGGTATAAGCCAAAGTATACTATCTAAGTATGGATTTTGGGCCTCTCTGTGCCCAAATCAGGCAAACGGCATTGGATTCCCTCAAAATGACTTCCAACACTTAAGATATATTGAAATACACGTATTAGAAGAAATGGCATCTCAATCCGACCCCTAGTGTGGATATGTTGGGCATTTGTAGGTTTGGGCCAAAGTATACTATCCAAGTAAGGATTCCGGGCCTCTCAGTGCCCAAATCGGGCAAACTTCATCGGATTCCCTCGAAACAACTTTCAACTTAGGATATATTGAAATAAACGCGTTAGAAGAAACGACATCTCAATCCAACCCCCGGTGTGGATTTGGTGGGCGTTTGTAGGTTTAAGCCATAGTATACTATCCAAGTATATGGATTTCGGGCCTCTCGATGCTCAAATCGGGCAAACTTTCTCGAATTCCCTTGAAATGACTTCCAACACTTAGGATATATTAAAATACATGTGTTAGAAGAAACGGCATCTCAATCCGACCCCTGGTGTGAATTTGGTGGACGTTTGTAGGTTTAGGCCAAAGTATACTATCCAAGTATGGTTTCGGGCATCTCGGTGTCCAAATCGGGCAAACGTCCTCGGATTCCCTCAAAAAAACTTTCAACACTTAAGATATATTGAAATACACGTATTAGAAGAAACGGCATCTCAATCCGACCCCCAGTGTGGATTTGGTGGGCATTTGTAGGTTTATGCCAAAGTATACTATCCAAGTATATGGATTCCGGGCCTCTCGGTGCCCAAATCGGGTAAACTGTCTCGAATTCCCTCGAAACGACTTCTAACACTTAGGATATACTTAAATACACACGTTAGAATAAACGACATCTCAATCCGACCCCCAGTGCGAATTTGGGGGGCGTTTGTAGGTTTAGGCCAAAATATACTATCCAAGTATAGATTTCGTGCCTCTCGGTGCCCAAATTGGGCAAACGTTATCGGATTCCCTCAAAACAACTTCCAACACTTATGATATATTGAAATACACGCGTTAGAAGAAACGGCATCTCAATCCGACCTCCGGTGTGGATTTGGTGGGCGTTTTTAGGTTTAGGCCAAAGTATACTATCCAAGTATGAATTCCAGGCCTCTCGGTCCCCAAATCGGGCAAAAGGCCTTGGATTCCTTTGAAACGACTTCCAACACTTATGATATATTAAAATACACATGTTTGAAGAAACAACATCTCAATCCGACCCCCGGTGTGGATTTGGTGGGCGTTTGTAGGTTTAGGCTAATGTATACTGTCCAAGTATTGATTACGGGCGTCTCGGCCCCCAAATCGGGCAAACGGCCTCGGATTCACTCGAAACAACTTCTAACACTTAGGATATATTGAAATACATGCGTTAGAAGAAACGACATCTCAATCCGACCCCCGGTGTGGATTTGGTGGGCATTTGTAGGTTTAGGCCAAAATATACTATCCAAGTATGGATTCCGGGTCTCTCGGTGCCCAAATCGGGCAAACGGCCTTGGATTCCCTCGAAATGACTTCCAACACCTAGGATATATTGAAATACACATGTTAGAAGAAACGGCATCTCAATCCGACCCCCGATGTTGATTTGATGGGCGTTTGTAGGTTTATTAGGCTAAAGTATACTATCCAAGTATGGATTTCGGGCCTCTCGGTGTCCAAATCGGGCAAACGGCCTCGGATTCCCTCGCAATGACTTCTAACACTTAGGATATATTGAAATATACGTGTTAGAAGAAACGGCATCTCAATCCAACCCCCGGTGTGGATTTGGTGGGCGTTTGTAGGTTTAAGACAAAGTATACTATCCAAGTATGCATTTCGGGCCTCTCGATGCCCAAATCGGGCAAACAGCCTCGGATTCCCACAAAATGACTTCCAACACTTAGGATATATTGTAATACATGTGTTAGAAGAAACGGCATCTCAATCTGAACCCTGGTGTGGATTTGGTGGACGTTTGTAGGTTTAGGCCAAAGTATACTATCCAAGTACGGATTCTGGGCCCCTCAGTGCCCAAATCGGGCAAACGGCCTCGAATTCCCTCGAAATGACTTCTAACACTTATGATATATTAAAATACACGCGTTAGAAGAAACGACATCTCAATCCGACCCCCGGTGTGGATTTGGTAGGCGTTTATAGGTTTAGGCCAATGAACTAAACATGAATGTGTTGGTCTCAATAAGTATGAAAAATTAGATATTGGTTTTATAATTTGCGTATTAGTGATGACATCCTTAAATTTTATCATTTTGATATTCTAATAATGAATTTTATTTTCTTATTTTTGTAGGAGGGAGCCAGTAGCACTCATCTGTAGGGTTTGGATGGAGTAGGAGGGACATAGCTGGAGGGAGCTGCTAGGCAGCTTTTGGATATATGATTTCTTTTACTTTTCAGACATTTTATGACATGTATATATTTTGTGATTTTGGATGACAAATTTGTATATATTATGATTTTGATGGTGTGTGTGGATGAATTTCGATGTATTATATTATTTTCTTTCCAATTAGAACTATTTGGATAATATGAATGATTTTCTATTGCTGATAGGTACAAATAATACAGGTAAAAAAAAACCACATTTTTATAAGTAATTTTTTTAGTCAAGCTGGTAGCGGCAGTTTTTACCGCCACTGATATTGAAACATACTAAATTAAAAATTGTTATTTAATTGGTTACACCGGCGGTTTCGACTGCCGTAAATTAATAAATAAATTATGACGGTTTTGAAAACCGCCATTATATCTAGATATTTGTTGACAGTATTGCCCTTGAAGGACCGTCCTTACAAGTGTAAATTACCGCCGTTAAAGAGTTCATATAAAACGATGGTTTTTGGAACCGCCGTCACATCCAGAAATTTATTGACGGTATTGCCCTTGAAGAACCGTCGTTACAAGTGTCAATTACTGTCGTTGATAATTTAATAAATAATGGAGGTTTATAAAACCGCAATTAGAAAACCGCCGTTAATATAATCTGCGACAACATGTACACCAACAGTCTAAATAATCGTCGTTATTTAATATAACAGCGGTTATTCATCTTTCAGCAACTGTTTGTGACCGCCGCTGAAAACCTTGAATTTTGTAGTGCCTTAGGCCTAAGCCTCACTCTTGGGTCTAGATTTCGAATAGGTAAGTATCTAGATTTGTAAGCACGGGTTCTGGGTAATCCTACAGAGCTTTCTTGGCTAGGTTTTTGGCAAGAGGATCAAGTTTGGAGGGGTGAGGTATTTTTAGAGTTTCAAGGGTTGGAGTAGGCTTGTAATTCAAGGATGGTTAGGTGAGGTCGAATAAGTCCAATGGAAGGTCAACTGCGGGTCTCGGGAGGGATGGCGCACAAAATAACTAGAATGTTGGTAAAGCTAGTACCGTAATTCCCTGTTAGGCAAGAAGGGTAATGGAGGTAAAGGTTTTACCGCCATTCTTGAGCTTCTCATAAATAGGTCTGGGCCAACTGGTTTTAAATTGGGGCACTATAGCTTTTGCATAAAAAATGTAATGTCGGTAGTAACATTACCGATATTATTTGAATTTTCAATTTTTTTGAAATTTCACAGGCCCTAGGGTTTGGTTTGTGTAAGTGGGCCATGTAATGGCCCAAGGGATATCTGATTACGGGTTTATAGACCCTATGGCCCTAGGTTTTTTTTACTTGGACTTTGGCCCATGGTTAGTTTTAGGGCTAGGCTAGGGATGAGTTAGGGGTAGGTCATGTTTAGGATAAATTTAGGTCATGGTTAGAGTTATGGTTAAGTCTAGGTCAGGGTAAGGTTAGGGTAAGTCCAAATCAGGGTTAGGTCAAGGCTAGGATTAGGAGCTTAGAGAGAGAGTAGGGGTGTAAAAATAGGGTGCTTACATAAGCAATGAGAGTTAATGATCCAATGGATCTATTATTCTCTATTTAAAGATTCTTCACTTATTTGGAAACACACACAAATTGTAGAACCCCGGATCTCACGATCACTATTCATGCGAATAGGGTTGTGAATAGTGTCATGGGCACAAGTCCTGTTAAAAATCAATGGTCATTTATGAAATTTTGTTTTTTATGAGGCATGATAAGAATAGTTAAATTAGTATAAGTATTGATTGTTGGGTGGTTGTGATGAAGAAACAAGAGTATAACATACTCTAAGTATTTAAAAAGAGGGAAGTCCCTACACGCCTCAACTTGAAAGAAGTCTACTTTTCTCACCTCTTATCGGAATCGAGTAATTCTTGAACCATTAAAACCATATTGGAACCTTCTTCGAGGTTCATGTTCAGCATTTTTTCATATTTTGAGTCTAAGGTGGGTTTTCTGACGTTTTGATAGGTAAAATTCTGGGTCAGTTACATTTATGGCCACTTTGGGCCATGAATAAAAAAGAATTAAGAGTTGTATAAAACAAAAAAGTTGTTTCCCTTTCAAAGACGAGTCCAACGCAAGTTAAATCGTCAAAATCTGATAAACGAGTCAAAAGTTATGGTCAAAATATCAAACTGTAAAAATCCAGACAGCACTCAGGGATTTGGACGATCGATCGTCCCAAGATGACGATCCATCGTCAGGAGCCTAGAAATCTGGAAAATTTATGGGAACATGGATGATCGATAGTCCCAAGCCTGACGATCGATCGCCGGGGGCTAGGAAAATCGGGTAATCTACTGGAGGTGTGGACGATCGATCGTCGCCATGTTCATGATCGATCGTCATCGCGGAATTTCGTTTTTAAAAACACGTGAAAATAAGGGTTTCAACCCTTGGGCTTATACATATAAAGCCATTTGGGGTTTTTGGCTCACCCTAAACCTAGAGGAGAGAAAAGGAGAGGAAAGAAGAGAGAAAAAGGAGAGGAGAGATTGGGAAATCCAAAGAGGGGTTTTTGGATTTGAAGATTAAGGGAGCTCAAGGAGATCTTCCTCCTCAAGGATTGCTCCTCCATCAAGTTGGGATCTCAAAAAAAGGGTTCTCTTCAAGATCAAGTGTTGATCTTCAAGGTTAGTACACCCTTCTAGTTGATCTCAATAATAACCTAGGTTTTTCTTTTAAATAATGATGATTTCAGCTTTTATATTCCAAGTATTATGTTAAACCAAAGACTTTCCTAAAATTTCACAAGAATAATGAAATGTTAAAGGATGTATGGAATGAATGGGTGTTGAGGTGCTTGGATGCCATATGGTTGTGATGAATGTGTGTGATGAAAATGGTGGAATGGCATTGTACTAATAATGAATACACCCAAGTGTTGATGAAATGTTGGAACAAGAAATTATTTATAAATGATTTTAAAAATGTTGAACACCACATGTTTGATAAAATGCATGAATGAGTTTGTGAATCTAAGACTACGAAAACATGAATAAAAGTCAAAGAAATGTTGCAAGCAAGGTGGATGAAATGCGTGTATGAATATCCAACTCAAGATTTTGATGCTAGGATTTAGGTATTTTTCCCAATTGAGTAATTATAATCAAATGCAATATATATTCCTTCAAATCGCTTGTGCTCATTGATAAATTTGTAAATTGGATCAATTGCTTTATATGTTTTCATTAAATTCCCCATGTCTATGTAATTATAAGAAATATCATATTATGTTTTATTGTTTCATGTCAACATGATTATTAAAGGAATTGAAACACTATCTATTGTCCCTTGGATCATTCATGATAGTATGATTGCCACGAATAGCCACACACAAGTACACATGCATGCATGCATGAATCAAGTTTTTATGTATAAATATATGAAAAGAAAAACCAAGAACAAGAAATGTGATTTGTGAAACAAACATGAATGTCTAGGGTAGAGCATATCCCTAGGATATGCCATACCTGGCTCACAAGTAAACAAGCATGAATGTCAAGGGTAGGGTATATCCCTAGGATATGTCATACCTGGCTCATTAGTAAACAAGCATGAATGTCAAGGGTGGGGCATATCTCTAGGATATGTCATACTTGGCTCACAAGAAAACGTGACAAAGAAGAATCAAGAAACATGGAAGCATGTTAGTGTACTAAGACTAGGTACGGGCACTAACATCTGTTTCCTAACAAGTATGAGAGGATGCTGGTATACTAAGACCAGGTATGGGCACTAGCATCTGTCTCCAAGTAAAATGACAAGCATGAAAGGCTACAAGTGTGCTAAGACCAGGTACAGGCACTAATATTTGTTTTCAAGACATGAATATTATGATATATACTAGTGTACTAAGACCAAGTACGAGCAGTAGTGTATGTTTCCAAGACAAGTATGAAAGGGTGTTAATGTACTAAGACCAGGTACGAGCATTAACATCTGTTTCCAACAAGTATGAGAGGATACTAGTATATTAAGACCAGGTACGGGTACTAGTATTTGCATCCAAGACATGATAAAGATATATGAAAGGGTGATAATGTACTAAGACCAGGTACGAGCATTATCATCTATTTTCATGCAAGCAAGAAAACTCACAAGCAAGTCGAAAAGAAAACACGCATGATTCTCACGAGACAAAAACCAAACAAGAACCTAGTATGTCTGTCCATTTCATTGTTCAGGTACTAGCCAATAAAGAATCGCATATTACATGTAAGGAACCCACAAGATGCATAAAATGTATAAGGAACTCACAAGGAAATGGAAGAGACGTATGGGTTAAAGCATAAATAGAATGTATGATTTAAAGTATGATATTCAAGAATTGTACAAGTGATAGTTGTATTAACTTCCACAGTCCGATTATGTATATGTGAAAATGAATAGGACCATGCATGATATATTACTGTTTTTACATATTATTGTTATTACTATTGTTAGCTAGTAGCTTGTATTCGCTGAGTATTCCATACTCAACTATACTTTTATGTCGACATGTACATTATGCGACATATGGACTCCGGGTTCCTTGGATAGTGGTGGCTCTTGTAGAGCAGGAGACGGCTCTGGTTGTCACCCAGATATTAGGAGTCTTGGCATGTGGCCAATAGTTGGGATGATTGAGAGAGAGACATGTATTTTGGGTTCTCATGTCTGGGGATGTTTGTCTCACTTGAGTTAGGATTCAAGTTAAGGAGTTCATGTTCATGTTGTAAATTCTATTCAATTATTGTAATCAATTGCACTTGGAATATAGTTAATTCATTAAAGAAATTTTTAGTTCACTATTTTTCATGCCTTGTATACTCTTTGCAGGTTTGATTTAAAGATAAATCACGTCGCCAAAGTTTCCTAACTCCTAGGGGGTATTTTGGGGCGTTACAGAAGTGGTATCAGAGCTTAGGCGTTAGGTCTCTACGTTCATTTAGAGTTCGATACCACGATGAATACAAGGCATTAGGTCCAAGGAAAGAGTTGTATTGCAAGTGGGGACTAATCCCTTAGTCCTTGTCCAGAACAGGTTGATTTCAACCAAAGTTAGTGTCCATTTACGCTAGAAAAGCCCGAAAACTTTATATACTTATACTATTATGTGTTGAATTGTTATGTGGTATTATAGCTATGTTTTGTGTTAATACTATATTTTACATGCTTAGTGAAAACCTATGATATATGAACGGGTTTCCCAGTTAGACCCATGAAGGATGTGATACTCAAGCTAGAGTCTAGCTTAGGTGTTGTTTGATAAGGGAGTGGTAGGTCCTTGTCATACATGGTGTCGTTAGGTTTCTATCGGGATTTGTTTCCCAAGAGAGGCTATAGGATGCTCTTAGGTCTTACAAGTCTAGTATATTTTAAGTCGTTGCGAACATAGGGACATAGATGTTGATATATATACTATTATGCGTACCCGGTGTAATTTGATTTGTTAAACTATACTTAATGTATCTTACATCACAAATAAGCATAACTCATACATCACGATGTGACGATAAGTCCATGAGAGTTCAAGAAACCCCACGACTAGTAGGAACATATACGGATATCAACATATTTTTAACCAACTTTGGGATGTTTGAGGCATGCTTCTAGGTACAGATGCGCATTATTTGCAGTACGTCCTACACCCAGTGCTCAGTCCCAATTGATTGGACGAGCTCATGGATGTCTGATGCACGTTTCTAGATAAAGATGCGCATTAATTCTGCAACACATTCTAGACTCAATGCTCGGTCCAAAGTTCTAGATACAGATGCGCGTTAATTCTGCAGCACATTCTAGACTCGATGCTCTTTCCAAAAGGATAAATAAATTATAACTCCAAGGATAATCATGCATGACTTGCACTTTCATCCAATTCCTAAGCATCATAAATAGCATACACTTCATACATACCATGCGCATCATGCATCTCATAAGTATCATCCATAGCATGCACGTCATACATTACATAAGCATCATGCATGGCATAAGCATCAGGCATCGCATAAGCATCATACATAGCATGAGCATCACGCATGTCATAAGCATCATACATAGCATTCATTTCACACACCTCACAAGCATTATGTTGATCTTAGAAGCATTATACCTGTCACAAGATTCAAATGAAGTTTCTTAAATAACTCAAATGGATAAACTACTCATTAATTTAATACCTTAAAATGAGTGTAAGAACTTAGCACAGCTAAGAAATTTATGTATGTATACTTATTGGTATGTGTATATATGCTCATATGTCTACTATACCCTATGTCAATGAAGTGTGATGTCTTGCCTGTATATAACATACTATCTATGTAATACATATGATTTATGTACTTGCTTGACGAAGGTTAGTCAAGGGCGCCTTGCTAATAAGCGAGTGCCTACTTAGGTTTTGGTCAGCATCGGATTGATAAATCCCTTGTCATGTCTTAGGTTTCTAAGTTCTTGGGCTCAATTGTGTAAGGTATGTTCAATTTAAAGTTTTTGATCTACAAATTGTTAATAGTGTGTGATATATGTTTATATATATGTACGAACACACTATGTATATTCTATGTGTACTGCTATGCATTGTCGATTTAGTTGTGAGTGACGTGTGCCTAGCCAGGGGATTGTTCAACATGGGATTCAAGTGTCTGGTGGACGTGCTTAACATTCCTAAGTGCGAAGGCTCGTTCGAGCTAAATGAATTATGGGATAAGTATCCCCAATAATTGTACCGTAGCTCTAATTTCGAGGATGAAATTTCTATAAGGGGGGAGGATGTAGAACCCGGGATTCAAGTGTCCGGTGGACGTGCTTAACATTCCTAAGTGCGAAGGCTCGTTCAAGCTAAATGAATTATGGGATAAGTATCCCCAATAATTGTACCATAGCTCTAATTTTGAGGATGAAATTTCTATAAGGGGGGAGGATGTAGAACCCCGGATCTCACGATCACTATTCATGCGAATAGGGTTGTGAATAGTGCCATGGGCCCAAGTCCTGTTAAAAATCAATGGTCATTTACGAAATTTGGTTTTTTATGAAGCATGATAAGAATAGTTAAATTAGTATAAGTATTGATTGTTGGGTGGTTGTGATGAAGAAACAAGAGTATAACATACTCTAAGTATTTAAGAAGAGGGAAGTCCCTACATGACCTCAATTTGAAAGAAGTCTAGTTTTCTCACCTCTTATTGGAATCGAGCAATTCTTAAACCATTAGAACCATATTGGAACCCTCTTCGAGGTTCATGTTCAACGTTTTTCCATATTTTGAGTCTAAGGTGGGTTTTCCAACGTTTTGGCAACTGAAATTCTGGGTCAGTCACCTATGGCCACTTTGGACCATGAATAAAGAAGAATTAGGAGTTTTATAAAACATCAAAGTTGTTCCCCTTTCAAAGATGAGTCCAACTCAAGTTGAATCGTTAAAATCCGATGAGCGAGTCAAAAGTTATGGTCAAAATACCAAACTGCAAAAATCCGAACAACACTCAAGGATTTGGACGATCGATCGTCCCAAAATGACGATCAATCGTCAGGAGCCCAGAAATCTGGAAAACCTATGGGAACGTGTACGATCGATTGCCCCAAGCCTGACGATCGATCGCCGGGGGCCAGGAAAATTGGGTAGTCTACTGAAGGTGTGGATGATCGATCGTCGCCATGTTGATGATCGATCGTCATCGCGGAATTTCATTTTTAAAAACACGCAAAAATAAGGGTTTCAACCCTTGGGCTTATAAATAGAAAGCCATTTGGGGTTTTTGGCTCACCCTAAACCTAGAGAGAGAAAATGAGAGGAAGGAAGAGAGAAAAAGTAGAAAAATGAGAGGAGAGATTGGGAAATCCGAAGAGGGGTTTTTGGATTTGAAGATTAAGGGAGCTCAAGGAGATCTTCCTCCTCAAGGACTGCTCCTCCATCAAGTTGGGATCTCAAACAAAGGGTTCCCTTCAAGATCAAGTGTTGATCTTCAAGGTTAGTACACCCTTCTAGTTGATCTTTGTAATAACCCAGGTTTTTCTTTTAAATGATGATGATTTGAGCTTTTATATTCCAAGTATTATCTTAAACCAAGGATTTTCCTAAAATTTCACAAGAATAATGAAATGTTAAAGGATGTGTTGGATGAATGCGTGTTGAGGAGCTTGGATGTCATATGGTTGTGATGAATGAGTGTGATGAAAATGGTGGAAGGGCATTGTACTAATAATGAATACACCCAAGTGTTGATGAAATGTTGGAACAAGAAATTATGTATAAATGATTTTAAAAAGGTTGAATACCACATGTTTGATAAAATGAATAAATGAGTTTGTGAATCTAAAACTAAGAAAACATGAATAAAAGTCGAAGAAATGTTGCAAGCAAGGTGTTTGATGAAACGCATGTATGAATATCCAACTCAAGATTTTGATGCTAGGATTTAGGTATTTTTCACGATTGAGTAATTATAATCAAATACAATATATATTCCTTCAAATCACGTGTGCTCATTGATAAATTCGTAAATTGGATCAATTGCTTTATATGTTTTCATGAAATTCCCCTTGTCTGCGTAATTATAAGAAATGACATATTATGCTTTATTGTTTCATGTCAACACGATTATTAAAGGAATTGAAACACTATATTTTGTCCCTTGGATCATTCATGATAGTATGATTTCCACGAATTGCCACACACAAGTATATATGCATGCATGAATCAAGTTTTTATGTATAAATATATGAAAAGAAAAACCAAGAACAAGAAATATGATTTGTGAAAGAAGCATGAATGTCAAGGGTAGGGCATATCCCTAGGATATGTCATACCTGACTCACAAGTATACAAGCATGAATGTCAAGGGTAGGGCATATCCCTAGGATATGTCAGACCTTGCTCACAAGAAAATGTGACAAGCAAGAATCAAGAAACATGGAAGGATGTTAGTGTAGTAAGACCAGGTACGGGCACTAACATTTGTTCCCTAACAAGTATGAGAGGATGCTGGTATACTAAGACTAGGTACGGGTACTAGCATCTGTCTCTAAGTAAAATGACAAGCATGAACGGATACTAGTGTACTAAGACCAGGTATGGGCACTAGTAATTGTTTCCAAGACATGAATATTATGAAAGTATGCTAGTGTATTAAGATCAAGTACAGGCACTAGTGTATGTTTCCAAGACAAACATGAAAGGGTGTTAATGTACTTAGACCAGGTACGGGCATTAACATTTATTTCCAACAAGTACGAGAGGATACTAGTATACTAAGACCAGGTACAGGTACTAATATCTGTCTCCAAGACATGATAAAGAAATATGGAAGGGTGATAATGTACTAAGACCAGGTACGGGCATTATTCTCTATTCCCATGCAAGCAAAAAAACTCACAAGCAACTCGACAAGAAAACACGCATGATTCTCACGAGACAAGAACCTAGTATGTCCGTCCATTTCATAGTTTGGGTACTTGCTAATAAAAAATTGCATGATACATGTAAGGAACCCACAAGATGCATGAGATGTATAAGGAACTCACAAGGAATTGGAAGACACGTATGAGTTAAAGCATAAATAGAATGTATGATTTAAAGTATGATGTTCAAGAATTATACAAGTGTTAGTTGTATTAGCTTCCGCACTCTTATTATGTAATTGTGAAAATGAATTGGACCATGCATGATATATTATTGTTTTTGCATATTATTGTTTTTACTATTGTTAGCTAGTAGCTTGTACTTGCTGAGTATTCCATACATGGCCGTACTTTTATGTCGGCAGGTACATTATGCGACTATGGATTTTGGGTTCCTTGGATAGAGGCGGCTCATGTAGAGCAGGAGAAGGCTCTGGTTGTTACCCAGATATTAGGAGTCTTGACATGTGGCCAATGGTTGGGATGATTGAGAGAGAGACATGTATTTTGGGTTCTCATGTCTGGGGATGTTTGTCTCACTTGAGTTGGGATTCAAGTTAAGGAGTTCTTGTTCATGTTGTAAATTCTATTCAATTATTGTAATCAATTACACTTGGAATATAGTTAAGTCATCAAAGAAATTTTTAGTTCACTATTTTGCATGTCTTGTATACTCTTTGCAGGTTTGATTTATGGATAAATCACGTCACCAAAGTATCCTCACTCCTAGGGGGTATTTTGGGATGTTACACAAAGAAATGAGAAAAAACACTACTTACCTATTGTGCTTTGAGCAAAAGCCTGTAAGAAATCTTTCTAAGGAAAAATCTCCATATTACCTTGGGTATAGTTACAAAAGTAATAGCTTACATCGTACGGTCCTCATTTTTTCTATCATAGCATTCTATTCTCTAATTGTAGCCATTAACACTCACGTGCACAACAGTAATTCAAACTTTAAACAGTTATTCTGGCAAATGATGAACAACTATATTTCCTTTTACTTTTACTTGATATGTACAGAAACCCAAATAATCGTAGGTAAAATAGAGTCTATATGGAGATATGATAGTCCAAGGCCTTAAAGTAATATTCAATGGAATTGAGGAATTAGAATTGGGACTAGGCTAAACATCACTTGGACTTCAAAATTTTCTATAGTTGAAATTAATTGCCATGATCAATTTCTTAGTTAAAGTGTTCTTTCTTTAGTTTTCAGAAAAATGAAAAATGTAAGTATTCATTTTCAAATGAGGCGTGCTAGCCCTACTCTCATGCAGTCTACTCTCAACCAAAAACCAACACCTGTTAAAGTAAAGACAAGTGTTGATTTTTGGCTAAAAGCAAGGACATGTGTTGATTTTTTAGTAATGGGTCCATTATGGTTATAAAATTCATTAATGTTGCATTCAGAAAAGAAGACCAGTAACAAAAAAAACATGGGCCCTCCCTTTTGATAGTCATTAAATTAAAAAAAAATTAAGGAAATTGTTTAACTTACCACGCATTTCTACTATGTAACGAAATCTCGGTCTTCAATGGACTGTAAACGAAGCTGATTCGAAGCGGATAGTGGTATATTTGAATTCGCATCCGATTATATATTCAAATATCTGAATCCAAATAAATATCCAGTGGATAGTGAAATATGATATCCGCATCTGACTCCGATTAAAATATTTGAATTCGGAAATTCTCTTAATTATCCGATTACTTTTACACAAGTTTTAAAAAATGTAAATTAATATTTAAAAATATAAAAATATATAAATTTTTATTTACAAAATATATTTTAAAGGTTATATTTATTTTATAAATTTAAAATATATTATTTATATATATTATATAACTGGCAGATACTTATCGGATCGGATATACCACTATCCGAATTCATATCTGATTATAAACAGATAGTAATTTTACTATCCGAATTCGCTCCGCCAAATACTTATTTGGATAATTATCTGACAAAATGGATTCAAATATGAATCGGATATAGTCCGTTTACAGCCCTAGTCTTCATTGGTTCCTACCCACCTTTTGAAACCCACTAACTATGGTTAAGATTCACTCGCCTCTTGGGTTCATCCATTTAACCTTGTTTTTTGGAAAAAAAATCTTTAAGTTGGTTAAGTTTAACCATGGTTAAAGGGGAAGAAACGGGAAGACATTTGATTATGTAGTCAAATGCGGGGTGGGCTAATCACTACTCTAAAATTATTATATTTTTATACTATCGAGATTATTTTTTCACAAGCTTGTTTCGTGTTCAGGGGAACGGGCGTGCCTAACTATGTTTAAGATTCACTCATCCTTAGGGTTTATACATCTAACCATAGTTTTTATTAAATAAAATTAGCTCCTTAGATAATAAATCTTAACTAGGGTTAAAAGGGACACATAAAGAACCAATCTCTTTATATTATACATATTAAAAATTTATTTTATATATATATATATATATATATATATATATTGTGACGGGTGGGGGAGGGGGAGGGCTACTATATATAAAATTTAGATATTATGCATTTAAAAAAAAACTTATACATATAAAGTATTAAATTTCCAAAAAAGATTGGGGGGCCATGGTCCCTGGTAGAAACCATTCCTCTGAAAAAAAAAAAAAAAAAAGAGTGCTAGCATGACTAATTTTGAAAAATTCACTCTCAGGTGAGATACCTGATATTGCTACCCCTTCAACATGTTAGAAAAGAAAATAAGTGACATGTCACAATTATAATGAGAATTTGGAAAGTTGCAACTAAGACTAGCATTTCTCTTGAAAAATTAAAAGGAATAGCAACAACAAATGTCTCTAACACAATGAGCAGTGATGAGGCCAATATGTAACCTTAATTTAAATGAGTTTTAATCTGTAATATACTCTAAAGTAATTTTTTTCCCCGTTGTACTTGTTCTTCATATGGAAAGATAGCTAAGGCTAATATGTTCTCGTATTGGTACTATCCTGGTGGAGTCAATATGGTTCCCTATATGGAAAATATCATACTCTGGAAAGATAACTATGAGAGATGGTCATATCATCATGTACACGGATTGCCCTGTATATTGGTAGATTTCTTAGGGTAATACAAAGCCATTTCAAACTTGTGACAAGATGACTAGTTTGGATCGTTTTGTGCTCATATTTGTCTTGGTAATGGCCTTGGCCTTGAATGAGTCAAGGATTGTCATAGGCAAACGCCATGGAAACCCCATTTTCAGCAAACACCATGTATACGTGGGCAATGACCTGGGTGAAGGCTTGATGCTCAACCTCCATTGTGCATCCAAAGACGACGATCTGGGCACGCATGTGCTTCCATACGGCCAAAACTACACTTGGGGATTCAGGTCAAACTTTTGGGGAACTACGCTTTTCTGGTGCCACTTCAAATGGGGAAATGTCACTGACACTTTCACCGTATATGATGATAATGATTCGGAACAATATTATCATAAAAACGCTCATTGGCTTTCGAGAATGGATGGGTTATACTATTACCATCATCGTTATGGAGAGTATGAGTTGTATCATAATTGGGGAAAGTGAAGAATATTTGTCTATATTTAGGGATGACAATGAATAAATTTGGACACTGAGTCCAACTTCCTTCAGAAATTCATCATTTTGCTTGAATGCTGAAGGTACATCGTACAACTCTACATTTTTGCTTTTTTTCTTTTTGTCAAAATGAGGATATCCAGGCCTTGTAGAGCACCTACACAATCTGAAAAGTTGGGATAAATCCTAAAGGGTGGCCAACAAGGGAAAAGGACTTGAACTCAAGACCTCTGCTTCTTGAGACGTGGTCTTGGCCACTAACTCAACAATCGTTAGTTTATTATTAGCATAAATGTGGGCTGAGCTCTCAAAGACAACCTTTAAATGAAAGGGCTATTTTGGAAATTACATTTGTCTTCTCTTTATATAACCAAAGTGATAAACCCATCTGCCAGTTGCATGCTATCTTATTCATAGCACTGTGGGACAACCTGTAAGAAAAAATATCTGTTTTCTTTTGGAAAATCTTTAACGTACCTGTGGTTTCCATTTTGTAATGGAATGGCCGGTCCTCATTGGTCCACACCCCAATTTTAAATACACATCAACTGTGGTTAATACATTCAATTCTAAGGTTAAGCAATCCAACTTTATTTTCGCAAAAAAAAAAGTCTTAACTTTAATTTAGCAAAGCCTAACTAGGGTTAAAGGGGAATTAAAAAGGACACGAGGTCACGGGGTAAGATATGAATCAGACCATCCGCTGATCACTGCTCTTTTCTTTTCCATTAGTTGAGCTAAACCGTATATGTTTGGTTGTTGAGAAAATAAGTGAAAACATGGAAAAGAAAAGAAAATTCTGAATTTCTAATACGATTTTTAGTTATATTTTATCCAATTTTCTTTTTTTTTCCATATTTTCACTTATTTTCTTAGCAACCAAAACATAGGGTAAAGGATTTTAGTAGCCCCGGTTGCAAATCTTCCAAATAAGCAACTTCCAAGTTAAAACTGTCAAATCAGTCCCTGTTTTTATTTTTTTAATCGGTTAAAATATCAAACATTGACATGTGATACCTTCTTGCGTTTGTGGAAACATTTAAAGTAAATGCCACGGGGGGCTATCACTCCTCAACTGTAAATAGATTGCAAGAAACGAATTAAAATATACTGTACTTGAACAGTTCGATAGGATACCTAAATTGATGAACTGGGTAGAGGTCCAGCTCCACATTGAGGCTCTTAACGACCTTGCTCGCCCTCACTGATCTTTGAAACCAAGTACATATTATTGTATTTTGGGAAATAGTTAATGTACCTGAGAATTGGATTTTAAAATCCGGGAGGCATGGATCAATGAGATCTAGCCTTGATTCAAAATGAAAGAGATGTTTGTAAACTAGTAGCAGAAGAGAAGAGTGCTCTAGTTAATCAGCTTGAAAAAGAGAAAGAGGCTTTTGTTGAAAAAGTTTAGTGTCTTTTGGAAGAGAATGTCTCAATAACCAATGTGGTCAGAACAGTAAAACTTGAAAGAGACACTTCCTTCAAAGAAGTTGAAGAGTCAAGGAATCTGTTAGTGGAGCTGGAATCTTTAAAAGATTCTCTTATTGATAAGGTGATATTTCTTGAAAAGAATATCATTATGTCCTTAAAGACAAGACAGACTTGATTCAGAAGGTTAGTATTCTTGAGAAGAAAGTTAGAATGTTTAGAAACACTCTATGCCTGGATGAACTAGTTAAAAAACATGGTTCAAATTCAAATAGATCTGGGATAGGACATGCTGACACACCAGCTGGTCCTCTAGTTGTTGGAACAATGGCTAGTGCAATGTTTGAACCAGTTCATTCTTATCCTAATGTGAATGTACCTTCTTCTTCAAGTATTAAGGTTAATTCAAATGTTGTAAGGCCTAGAAATGCAGCTCCAAGGGTGAATGCTGTGACGAATCAGATTCTTTTTGGAACAAATCCTCCTCTTTTCCCTAGATTTATACCCACATATCACTTTTGTGGTGTGAGAGGTCACATTCGACCCAACTGTAATGCTTTTAAGAGAGCTCCCCGAAATGGTTCATGGAACTAAAATCAAGGTCAGGGGAATCTTCATAGGCAGATTCAAGTTCTGGCTGAAAAGTCTAGAATGTTGAGCGAAGATCTCAATAGGATTGCTCAAATGTCTAGGACTGGAACTGGTCCATTCACTCCTAATGATTACTCAAGAGGAGAGAATGTGACAAATCAAAAAGCTAGAAATGAACAAAATAGGAAGAGGTCTAGGAGGTCGAAAAAGAAAAAGGTCTCTACTACACAGAACAATAATCAAAGGTCAAAACAAACTTTAAAAACTGTGTATGTAAGAAAGGAGGACCTTAATTGTTTTGTCATTCATACTGCCTTGAAAGTCCAAAACACTGACATGTGGTACTTTGATAGTGGGTGCTCTCGGCATATGACAGGTAACAAGTCCCTAATCACTCAATTGGAGGAATGTTCAGATGGGACTGTTATCTTTGGTGATGGAAGCAAATCCTTAGTTAAAGGGAAAGGTATCATTGAAGCACCAGGGATTCCTAAGCTTAAGAATGCCCTATTTGTTGAAGGATTAAAAGCTAATTTGATTAGCATAAGTCAACTGTGTAACGATAACTATGCTGTGCACTTTACCCATAATAAATGTTCAGTCATTGATGGTAAAGGTAAGTGTGTTCTAAAAGGATTGAGAACCACTGATAATTGTTATGGCTTAATCCCTAAGTCAAGTCCCTCAAATGTCTATAACAGGGCTAAAGTTGAGGAGGTAGATCTGTGGCACCGAAGGTTAGGTCATATGAATTTCAAGGACCTAAGTAAACTCTCAAAGCATGAGCTTGTGAGAGGTGTGCCCAAATTGGGAAAGTCTTCTTCTACTGTTTGTGGGCCATGTCAAATAAGTAAACAAATTAGAAGCCCACATAAGAAGACTACTAATATTGCTACATCTCATTCTCTAGAAATTATTCACATGGATCTTATGAGTCCTACTAGAACTGAAAGTCTAGGAGGTAAGCGATATATTCTTGTTATGGTTGATGATTTTTCCAGAATGTCTTGGGTGGCTTTTCTTAAAGAGAAGTCCAATGCTTTTGAGAATTTCAAAATTGTTTGCATGAGAATTCAAAATGAGAAAGGATGCCCAATCACTCGAATTAGAAGTGATCATGGAAGTACAATAATTTTTGTGATGAATCGGTATTAAACATGAATTCTCATCCCCAATCACACCTCAACAAAATGGTGAGGTAGAAAGGAAAAACAGGGTTGTCCAAGAGATGGCTAGAGTCATGCTGCATAGCAAAAACCTAGCCACTCACTTCTGGGCTGAAGCAGTTAGCACTGCATGCTACACTGTAAACAGAGTTTACACAAGGCCCGGAACTAAGAAAACCCCGTATGAGATCTGGAATGATAAAAAACCTAGTGTCAAGAACTTTCGAGAATTTGGAAGTAAATGCTATATCCTTAGGGATAGAGAGCAACTGGGTAAGTTTGAATCCCGAAGTGATGAAGGGATATTTCTTGGTTATTCTACCAATAGTAGAGCTTATCAAGTTTACAACTTGAGAACTTCTACTATTATGAAGTTCATCAATGTTGTGGTGGATGACTCCGAAAAGGATGAAATTGTGCAAGTGGAAGATGATGAAAATAATGAACTTGAAAGAGCTGAAAATGTTTCAACTCCTCAAATTCAAAATCAAATTGAAAAACAATCTCCACCTCTAAAACCTACATATCCTAGGGTTATGAATCCTCACTCCTCCACTGATATCATTGGAGACCTTGAAAGTGGAGTGAGAACAAGGAATCAAATTGAAAATAAGGTTAGCAACATTTGCTATACTTCTACTTTTGAACCCAAAAATGTGAATGAAGCCCTTGCTAATGATAATTGGATAAATGCAATGCATGATGAGCTAATTCAATTTACTAGGAATGATGTATGGTATTTAGTGTCTAGGCCTAAAAATACTAATGTAATAGGTACCAAATGGATATTTAAAAATAAATCTGATGACAATGGTACTATTATTAGAAATAAGGCCAGATTGGTTACACAGGGTTATACTCAAATTGAAGACATCGATTTCGATGAAACCTTCACTCCTGTTGCCCGGCTAGAATCTATTTGAATTCTTCTAGCTGTGGCATGTCATTTGAAATTCAAGCTATATCAGATGGATGTCAAGAGTGCCATTCTGAATGGTATTTTGCGAAAGGAAGTCTATGTGGAACAACCGAAAGGATTTGAGGATCGTAATCACCTTGACCAAGTCTATCACATAAAGAGGGCTCTCTATGGATTAAAACAAGCTCCTGGAGCTTGGTATAAAAGACTGGCTACTTATCTCTTGGAAAAGGGTTTTTTGAGAGGGGGAGTAGACAGAACCCTATTCATTAAGACTGTCAAAGGTGATATTGTTATCGCTCAGATCTATATTTTTTTTGGTACCACATCTGACTTGCATGCTCATTCTTCTGCTGATCAAATGAAAACTGAATTTGAGATGAGTATGGTAGGTGAGCTGAGTTTCTTCCTTGGTCTTCAGATCAAGCAAAGTTCTAATAGGATTTTTATATCCCAAATCAAGTATGCTAAAAATCTGGTAAAGAAATTTGGTATGAGCTCAGCTAAGCATGCTCATACTCCTATGAGCACTACTACAAAGCTTAGCAAGGATGCTTCAGGCAAGGATGTCGATCAAACTTCTTATAGAAGCATGATTGGTAGTTTGCTCTACCTTACTGTCAGTCGACCCGATATTGCCTTTAGTGTTAGAGCGTGTGCCCGCTATCAAGCGAGCCCTAAAGAGTCTCACTTGCTGTCAAGCATATTATTCGCTATGTGAGTGGAACTCTATCTTTCGGCCTCTGGTATTCTTTCGATACCAATGCCATAGTTGTGGGGTATTCCGATACCGACTGGGCTGGAAATACTGATGATAGGAAGAGCACCTCTGGAGGGTGTTTTTATATTGGAAACTGCTTAGTGGCTTGGCTTAGCAAAAAGTAGAATTCTATTTCCTTGTCTATTGCCGAGGCTGAATATATTGCAGCTGGTAGTTGTTGCACTCAACTTCTGTGGATGAAACAGATGTTGAATGATTACGGGATTGAACAATGCACTATGACTGTGTATTGTGATAACACTAGTGCAATCAATATTTTCCAAAAATCTCATACAACACTCTCGCACAAAGCATATTGACATTAGGCATCACTTTATTCGTGATCTAGTTGAGCAAAATGTTGTGTCTATTGAGTATGTCCAAACCAAGAATCAATTTGCGGACATTCTCACAAAACCCTTAGATTCCCTTAGGTTTGAGTTCCTTAGGAAATCCATAAGTTTGTGCGGAGTTGAGTAATGGTGTGCTTGTTTTATAGCCTATGTGTTCTTCATGTCCCATTAGAGACATAGAGCTATTTTATGATGTATTTTGTTTAGTTTTTGTTTTCTTTATTTATAAAAATCCAAAAATATTTGATATTTTTTTGTTATTAAAAAATTCTAAAAACATTTTAAAAAATTGAAAAATGTTGCAAAAAATAGTGTGTTTGTATGACCTTCTCTCCTATCATTGAACATCAATTTATTTCCTTAAAATCATAATTAAACATATAATCTAAGGATAAATTTTACATAGGATTGAGTAAATAAGGATAGTTCAACTGTTGGTTCTATCTTGTGATTTAAAATGGTCATGATCACTAATCTCAGTTATAGTTTAGTGAACAAAGTAGTTATGTGTTGCACATGCACTCTGACTGATTCTTGAGATGGTATTAGTTCCTATTTATAAGTTCTGATATTATACCATATGGTTCACTAGGTTAATCAAATCTAGTATAACCAATGTGATTAAAATTTCATAAGGTGAGCCCCCTATTTATAAAAATTATAGACATGGAGAGGACTACCTGTGAGTTTGTGTGATAGCTTTTAGTAGATGCAAACAGTGAGTAATGGTTACCTAAATAGACAGTAGGTATCTATATGGGCTGCTAGTGTGAAAGCCCCCACTGCCATTAGAGAGGGCTACCTTCTCACTTGTGTGAAAGTCACTAGTGTCCTAAGAACAGCATGAGAGTACTCAAAAAGAATTTTGACAATGAGTACAACTTGACAAAAAAATAAAATGTAATTATTAGTCAAATATGGGATAAAAATTGCTCATCATACTTATATGGATGTCTCTTGGTTTTAAATCTAGTTTTTGAACATTCTAGAGTCCCGTTTATGCTATAATGTCAAAATCTTGCTTAAGGGATGAAACCAGTCCAAAGAGTCATGTTATGAATTTTTATGTAACACTCACATTACTTCTGAGTGTTTCTTGACTCTGATTGAGTATTTAATGCAAAAACCATAATTGATCACCTATGAATGCTTATAGTTGTATAAATAATCCTTGTTTATGACTAAACCTTGATATATCAATTCTTGCGTGACATAGTTCATTATGATATTGATGAAATCAATTTTTGCATATATGTTTGGTGATTAGGTTAATTTGAGGAGAAAATGTGCTTAAACTTTACTTTGGCTGAGGGGGAGAAAAATGGTTTTATATTAAAATTTTCTGAAATTTTCCCAGACCACCGATCGCTCGGTGTTTTTGAGCGATCGATCGGTCTTTCGTGAACAGTTTATAAAACCCTTATTTTTCACTTTTCTAATCACTTGTTCTCCGACTCCTAGAGCGATCTCTCGGTCTCCTCTCCTCCAAATCCTTCATTCAGCCCTTCCTTTCTATTCTAAGGGTTTCCAAGCGTCTCAAAGGTAATTCTTGTTCTTTTTCTTGTTTTTTGGTTGACTCTCAAACCTAGGGCATCAAAATTTCGAATGGCATTATCTTTCTCCTTGGTTATTTTGGCTTTCCTCATGTCCGGTATTTCTAAATGCCATAGATTGGTCCTCAACAACCCAAAGGACCCTCCCGAGGAAGAGGAACTCAATGAGCCTGTTTCCTCCCATTGGGCATGAGATTTCCATTGGAAACAATCCTCTCCGTGGAATGGTGGATTCTACGGCAGAAAATCGCCAAAAGGCATTGGCTGATAAGACCCGCAATATGAAGGGCAAAGGATCTTCATCTCAAAATATTCCCTTGGCTCCCTTCATAGGCCCTTCTGCTGCTAAATTATACAGTGAATGTTTTAGTAAGAAGGGTATCATTGTTGAGCGGGTAATTACTATTTCCGACTTTGGTGACTATCACCTTCCCAAACTCATTGCCGACCGTCAATGGGAAGGTCTACTCACTCCAATTAGTTCAGGAGTTCTATTCAAATATTTTTGAAATCAAGCCTAAAACTTGGTCCTTTCAATCCCGGGCATTGGGAGTCTCTGTAGTTGTGAACCCCGATCTTATTGCCAAAATTCATGGGTGTTCTCGTGTTCCTGATTCCTACTGTCCTTTCCAATATAGAAAGGATGAGGATAAGGAATCAATGGATAATGTAGTCACTTTCCTTTGTGATGTTCCTACTATTTGGGTTGGTTCCACCAATTCCGTGTCTCAGCTTACTTGGGATGCATGCCTTGTAAATTTGGTCATGAGTGCCAATATCCATCCCAAGGTTCATATTGCGGATCTTCAAGAAGATCATGCCCGATTCCTCTTCAGTCTTCTGCGTGGTCGTGACATTGATCTTGTCGCGCACATTATTGATATTATGATTCAAGTCCATCGTGCCGACACTGTCATTGGAGCTCTTCCTTTTGGTTCCCTTATCACTAAACTTCTCGGTACTCAAGGGGTTATAGCTCCTCCTGGTGCCCCAACTCACACTCCCAAGGGTCCAATCAACAAAGAGACCCTTGCTCAGAGCTTTTCTTATGCTTCGGCTAGGGATGCTGATGAGGAAGCTGAAGGTGGTGTGAGTTCATCTCGCTATCCTCAGGCCTCCATTGATGATCTTGTTGGGTGATGCGAGAGATGCAGATGGATCTCAGGACTCATGTTGCCTCCTACCAGGAGCTTACTACTGAGATCCGTGGTCGTCTTGGATCACTAGATGCTGCAATACTTGGGGTGCAGTGTGATGTTCGTGATTTTCGAGCGTACTATGAGTCTCAGCTCAATTCTGATGATGCGGAGGATTGAGCGATAGTTTGATGTACTAGGATAATCCATATGCTTCATTTTTATTTTTTGGAGTTTACTGCTATCCTAGTTTTATTTTGATGCTTTTGATCTATTTTTTTTATACGGGATGTATTTTGTCATGGTTGTACTCAGTACAAACCTTTTGTAGTTATGGATTTAGTTGCAATGGATGTTTTTCTATATATGAGATGATGTTCTTGTTTTACTCTGATTCTATTTTCTTCTCATCTCCTATGATGCTCTTGCTTTCCTTATTTTATTTATATTTCACCCTTGGCATTTCGAGCCAAAAAGGGGGAGAGTGATGAGCTCATTTACCTAAATTTAACATTCATATATACTTTTGCTGATGGAGCTATTTTAGTATTACTTCCTTGTTTTTCCCAAGCTTCACAGGTTTTTGGTTGAGCATGTGCAGGCAAACAGGTTCTAGAATTGGTGAAACATTACAAGTTGCAGTGTCATGTATTTTATATTTGTATTGAGTCATGTAAAGGTCAAATTTCCATTTTTGAATCATTTGGGAAAATTTGAACATAGCATGTGAGTCAATCTTGTTTTTGCCCCAGAATTGCCAAAGGGGGAGATTGTAAATCCCTACTTAGGTGTTGGCAAATTCCGTGATCATTAGATAGGTCATGATGTTTTGAGTCTAGTTCAACTTGTCATGAGAGTTAAAGCTTCAAGAAGTTTGCAGAAATTGAAGAAAAATATCATCAAAGCTTCTACTCCAGATCTAGACAAGTAAATGACTTAGAAACCCCTACCTAGGTTGGATTTGACTTAGATCACCCTAAACATACCTAGGAGGTTAGTTAAAACCCTAACAATGTATGTTGGTCTTAGTGGAATCAAATAAAAAATCATTGAAAAAGGTTTGGAAAAAGTTCTGTCTCCACCGCTCGCTTGTTGTTGAGACCGGTCGCTCGGTGGCCTACCGAGAGATCGGTGGCTATCGACTGATGGAAAATTTGCATGGACAAAATTTCTAGAGAGACCTTTTTGGACCGCTCGTTCGGTCATAAGGACTAGTCGCTCGGTGGCCTACCGAGAGATCGGTATCTATCGACTGGTCTTAAAAAATGTATGGGGTATTTTTCCAGAGAGGGCCTTTTGAACTGAGCTCTCGATTGGAAGACCGATTGCTCGCTTTTGGACCGATTACTCGGTACTGAGCACCGATCGATCGGTCCCCCGTAACCAAAATTTTTTCTAAAGAGGACTCTTTTCTAAAACCAATATAAACAACTTCTGAAGACCTAATTCGTATCCATTGTTTATTATTGAAAGAGTAGAGGTCCGAGAAACCCATCTAGGGCTTTTTCCATTGTTCTCAATTGATACTTGTTGATCCCTCCTCTTTCACTCATCCTAGAGAAAGCAAGTAAAGATCTAATCCTTTGATATTGCATTGTATGATCTCTAATCTTTATGAGATCCCTCTAGGGTTTTGAAGTATTCTAAATTGATTCACAACCCTACACCTTGTGTGTGTGTCCAATGTATGATCCGGAGCCTTCGTGGAAAGAGATCGATCTTGTGAGATCGTGGAATTGAAGTAGGTTGAGAAGATTTGGTCGATGTGGAACCGAAGCTGCTGCGGCGGAGATCGAACCTGCTGGTTCGTGGAAATCAAGAGCAAGAGTTTGTACCAAGGAACGTCATGTCGTGTCGTGTCCGATTTGGGTAAGGTTTTTTCTTGTACTTAAATTCTTCCCATAGTGAAATTTGTTACTGGACGACGTCCCATGGTTTTTCCCGTAAGGGTTTTCCACATAAAAATCTTTTGTGTTAGATTTGTGTGGATCGTTTATTGATTTCTGAACAAATAATTTGAAAAATTAAAATTGGTTAGAAATTCTTAGATAGACCTATTCACCCCCCCTCTAGGTCATAGAGATCATCGATCAGGGTAATTTCAGAGCCTATATATTTTTGACCGGGTTAGGCTTGCATTTAGAAGCCCAGCCTCAGTCCGAAATATTATATATATATATATATATATATATATATATATATTATAATAAACTAACATTATTTAAATACCAATGAAATCATATTGTTCAATTGTTTGATTGGAGGGCATTTAAGTAACTTGAAACACCCTCTACTACACGGCTATTATATATATGGAAAATGGCAATAGAAAAAGCACCATAACAATGTTATAGACTTATAGTTATGCAACCACAATAATTCTTATATTTTGAAATTTAAAATGGCTGGAACTGACTTTTAGGACAAGACAACCAGGAGGCGAACTCTATACTCTGACAATTAGGAGTTAATAATAGTCATCTCAGCTCACAAACAGCCCAAAACCGACCTGAAGAAAGTAGGCTTACACGTGTTGCATGTATCAAAGAAAGTAGGCTTACACGTGCGGCACGTATGAAGGGAGATTTGTCTAATATATTTGGTAATGGTCACAAAGCAAGTGGTAAGATCATGCATGAGCATTAATGAGCATGCAGAGGCATCCGAACTCAGACCTATAAATACCCCAGATCTCCCATAAGCTAGAGACGAAAAAATCTCGACCATGGGGGTCCTTCATCAAGGAGAAAGTCTTACTCAAAAAACAAAATGCCTTAAGACATTCTCTTTCTCAAAGCTTGTTCTTTATATTTCATCGTCAACATATACTGACTTGATCATCGTAGGACTTTGATAGGAGGGGCCCCCACCCGCATCAACAAAGGTGAAATATGAGCATGCTTACATCCTTCTACTAGTCAACCTGAGCTATTGACCCATGGACGATTCAAGAATTTCCCCCACAGAAGGCTTTAAGTGAGAATGGTGAAATGTTTTACAAAAACGAGATGCCACAATATACACCAATAATAGTAAAAATACATTAAAAGCTTGAAACCAAAAGAGTAATTGTCACACCCATAAACCCCACCTAGGAGAATGTGAGATCTTGGCACATGACTTACTTAAAAATCATCCAGGTAAAAGCATTTGAGGCATACCAAAATACGAACCTAAAAATTTCTTCAATTAATAACATCAATTAAATTCATAATCCCTAACTGCAGTTAAAATTTAATAAATTCTGGTCATCCATCGTGATCATAATCAAAACTAAACTAAAGATGAATCTCCATAAAGTCAATTAAACTCTCCTTGAAATTTGACTACTAATAAATTAACTTCAACAATAAGGCCAACGATCAAGATCCCGTTCTTCTTCGGGATAATCATCTTCCGATTCCTCTAAGTATTCATCTTCTTCCCACGGTCCGGGCACACAAATATCAAAACCTAAACCTGCCGGTAACAAAAGACATCGGCTGAGTAACAAGTTACTCCGCGTATATAATAGATCATAGTGAATAATATAATGAACATTAACTTGCATGCATTTTACAAATTCATACATCAGTTCACATGTATAATCAGAGTGCAGAAAACAAACAGGTACATTATGTCAATTTTTTTTTTACTTTCTTACTTTTTATACTTCATACTTTATCGTTTCATAAACCACACATTCACATGCATTGGTAATAAATTAAAATACGCTTTACTGTGTAAGGAAATGGGTTACTATACTTTACTTTACCGAGATACCACCCTTCGTACATTATCTGGCACAGAAGGCTTAGTACATTTTCCGGTACGACAGCTTACTTACTTTGACATACTTCTTGTCCTTTTGATGGTATTCGATGGTGCAAAATACAACATGCATTATCGCTTTCGTGTATCTTTCTTTCTCACTTACTTACTTTACATTTGGTCTTACTTATAATCTTCTTAGTGTCTTTAATTCTCTCTTCATTCTTATGCATATTTTTCATTCGTGAATGCCCAATGATACACCTTTTGTTTAAATTACACCTAAGACTAACCATCAAGGGCCATAGGACATCTCACCATAGCGTCACATTCCACTATGTTAACCAGGCCTAGGCAAGCTTAAATTTCATCAAACATTTACCTAAATGTATATCACATATAAAGAAACATAAAAGAGACACATCACCTTTCATATTTCCAATGATTCGACAATCTAAAATCACAATTTATATTAAAATGCACATAAATCACAATCTAATTTAAATATCAAAATCCCCTTTTGTTTAATCAAGATCAATATCCTAATTATAAGACTTTCATCAATAATAATTCTCATGAATTATAAACATAAAATCAAACTCACATAAAATTAAAATCCCACAAATAACTCATCCATTCATTTCATTCTCCTCATAAATCAACACACTTCAATAAAATTTCTCAATCCCCTTGTTGACTCATAAACAAATTTAAACATGATTCTTCACATCCTAATTTAGCGATTTGATGATAATGAAATGGAATCATAAATATGGTTATTCACATCCTATTTTAATTCATAAATATGGTTATTCACATCCTATTTTAACGATTCAAAAATAATGAAATTGAATCATAAATATGGTTATTCACATCCTACAAACTCTTACATTCTTACTTAGATTTACTCTTTTTAATTTATCCTTTAGGTTAATATTCAAAATATGGATCCCTAGATTTTTTATTTTACCTCTCTTGATCACTTCCCTACGATCTTACGCTTGCGAATAACCCTGATCTTGATTTCCGAGCCTTTCTTTAAGGTTTCTCTAATCAAATCTTGAATTTAAGAATGGTATCTCATCCAAGTCTTGATCCAAGGAAAATGTCACACCTCAACAATGATCTAAGAAGCAAGATCCAACATCCAAGATCGAATAAAGGATGAAGGTTAGGACTACACGAGGAGAAGATGGAGTTCATGGCTAGCAAGATTTATCCCAAAATAATCAAGATCCAATCTTGATCTCACGTGGAAGGTCTCTTGGGTTCAAGGCAACAAGCCCCGTACAAGAGATCATTTACAAGCCCTTGGTTATTCTCCTTCATGAAGATCACATTCAAAGTAATGATGATCTTTTGTCACGTAGCTAATTTCCTATTTGAAGATTTCTTCTCTTTGCAAGAGCATTCACGGCCAAGATATAGGAAATAGAGAATGGTTATCCTCTACCGTTGAGATCTCCTAAGATAAAGATAAAAGATAAATACAAAGATAAAGATAAAGGTAAAAGCATAGTTGCCTAGGAGAGAGTATTGCATTCAAGAGAGAAATCTTAGGGTTATGGTTTTTTTTCCTTTTTTTCTAAAATCTCTTCTAATACATAAAAATAGAAAAAGTAACATTCCAAAAAGAGGAGTAGAGAGATTCTCCACTTGCTTCTTTATGCAAAATGGTATTTTTGTCATATTTTGAAAAGCTTCTATTTCTCTCTCCTAATGATGGCACCACTAAAGCATTACTAAGGAGGACATTCCCAACACCCTTTTATTTTGTTATTATTTTTCTCACATAAACCACATGTGATCTCCCTTCTCTTGGAACCTCATGGCCACACCTCATCTTCCCTTCATTTTTGTTTTACTTGATTAATAAGCCTTAATTAATATTTTTTTTTTTCCATAGGAACTAATGCATTAAAATCAAACATATTTTTCTAGGAACTTCAAATAAATGGCACGAATACTGAAAAATTAAATTCAAGTTATTACATCATCTCCCACTTAAAAGAATTTCGTCCTCGAAATTACATACCTTAGTCGAACAGGTGAGGATACTTTTCTCGAACTTCATCCTCTCTTTCCCATGTGGATTCATCGATAGAGTGGTGTTGCCAATGTAGGAGAACAAAGTGGATGGTCTTCTTTCGCAAGACATGCTCCTTTTGATCCAGAATTTGGATTGGTTGTTCAATCACAGTCAAATCTTCTCGAATTTCTAGTGGTTCCAAGTCAATGACATGAGATGGGTACGGAATGTATTTCCTTAACATGGAGACATGAAATACATTATGGACTGCTGCCATATAAGGAGGTAAAATAACTCAGTATGCTACTTCGCCTACCCTTCTGATGATTGCAAATGGCCCAACATACCTTGGACTCAACTTCCCCCGTTTCCCAAATCTCATAATTCCTTTGGTAGAAGATATCTTGATCAAGACCTGATCTCCAACTTGGAATTCTAAATCTCTTCTTCTGGTGTCTGCATAACTTTTCTGCCTACTCTGAGTAGTCTTCAACCTTTCCCTGATCAAATTAACCTTGTCTGTAGTCTGCTCAACCAACTCAGGGCCTAGAAGTTTTCTTTCCCCTATTTTATCCCCACAAAGAGGAGACCTATAACTCCTACCATATAATGCTTCAAAAGGAGCCATCTGGATACTAGCCTGGTAGCTATTGTTGTAAACAAACTCGACCAATGGTAGATGTTCATCCCAACTGTCTTGAAAGTCGAGCATACAAGACCGGAGCATATCCTCAATGATCTGATTTACTCTCCCTATCTTACCATCTATCTGTGGGTGAAATGTTGTGCTAAAGTCTAGGCGAGACCCTATGGCCTGTTGAAAGCTCCTCCAGAATCTTGATATAAACTTGGTGTCTCTATTGGAAACGATACTGACTGGCACTCCATGCAAATGGACTACTTCCTTTATGTATAGTTCTGTCAGCTTGTTAAAATTGTAGGTGGTCTGATAGGAAAGAAAGTGAGCCGACTTAGTTAAACGATCCACTAAGACCCAAATTGCATCAAAATTCTTAGATGTTCTTGGCAAACCTACCATAAAATCCATGGATATATTTTCCCACTTTCACTCGGGAATGGGAAGAGGTTGTAGTAATCTGGCTGGTCCCTTGTGTTTAGCCTGACTTACTGACACACCAAACATTTGGTGAAGGCATGACACTCAACCTTCGTTGTGCATCCAAAGACGATGATCTGGGCAAGCATGTGCTTCCATACGGCCAAAATTACACTTGGGGATTCAGGTCAAAATTCTGGGGATCTACGCTTTTCTGGTGCGACTTCAAATGGGGAAATGTCAATGACACTTTCATTGTATATGATGATATAATTCGGAACAATATTATCATAAAAACGCTCATTGGCTTTCGAGAATGGATGGGTTATACTATTACCATCATCATTATGGAGAGTATGAGTTGTATCATAATTAGGGAAAGTGAATAATATTTGTATGTATTTGAGGATGCCAATGAATAAATTTGGATCCTGAGTCCAACTTCATCTATTACATTGATCTGCTTTGCATATCCTCTTGATTAAGTAAGGAAAATTGAAAACCGGACCACCCAATTGCAAAGTGACGTGTTGCAGTGAAATTTTTATTTTATTTTTTGTCATTTTTTCTTTCCCAATGCCAAGAAATTTCATTGGAGTGGTCAGCATGGAAGAGGACCTTGAGGTCCTCTAAGTAGGACTCCTTTAGAAACTCATCCTTGTGCTTGAATGCTGATGGTATATCATACGATTCTACAATTTTTATTTTTTTTTTAAATGAGGGTATCCATGCCTCCTAGAGCACTCAACTAAGTCCCTTAGCCGTGCTAATCCCTTTATACTACACAACCAGGAAAGTCAGAATAAATCTCAAAGGGTGACCAACAAGGGAAAGGGACTTGAACTCAAGACCTCCGCTTCTTGAGGCTGGTCTTGAGCACTAGCCTAACTATCCTTGGTTTATATAAGAGTATAAATGTGGAAGCTCTCAAAGACTACCCTTAAATGATAGGGCTATTATTAACCAAAAATAAATAAAAATGATAGGGCTATTTTGGAAATTACATTTGGGAGTAGATTTGGGAGTACCTATAGACTGACTCAAGTGACAAACTCATTGCCATCTGGCAGTTGCTATCTTTTTTCTTTAGATAATTCACAAGTCAACACACTCACACACACAGCCCTACAATCTCAACCACACACACCCCTCAAAAAAGAGGGGTATGGTGGCAGTTGCTATCTTATTTGTAACACTATGGGACACCCCGTAAAAAAAATGGCATGCTTTCTTTTGGAAGATGGTGAAGAATTATGTACATCTGCTGGTAGATGGAGAAGAGTTACAAGACAAGTAGTAGTAATGGAAGTCCACATCGCTTAAGCTCATTCCCTCGGTCTAGAAATAGTACGTTCCAATCGAGAGGAAAGCCATCTTCTGCCCCCACCCCCATGAAAAATAAGGTTGATCTCCTATAGTCTTTTATTATTCTATACTTCATTGTTTTACTGATAATGTTTACATGTTTACGCGTATATGTATTGCTTTGTTTCTAGCAATGATGTTATAGGTTTGTGGATTTAAGCTCTTCCTACTATCAAAATGAATATATGTGAATTTTTGTGCTTGTCTTGGGTAAGCTCTAACAAACATGGTATCAAAATCGACTCAATTCCGTCGAAGTTGACCGAATTGAGTCGACTTCCATGGTGTCCGAAGTGAAACGCACTTGTATTTTAAAAATACTGGACTTCTTAGTAAACTTCGACCGAAACAGAAAAAAATTGTTGAGAAAATGTAGAACTTCAGTGGAAGTTAACCGAAGTGTATAGAAAATATCTGTAAATTGAAGGACTTAAGGTTTTAACTTAAAAGGATAATGCTAGTTTCACTCGTTTTAAACTTACTTTCTTCATAAGGAAAGACATGTGTCCGTAGCATTGACCTTATTATAAATTATAATTTTATTATTAGAGTGTGGTTACAATTAACCTTACTATAAATTATAATTTTATTATTCTAATAATCTTGTTATTAGTATATTATGCTCATAATGACTTTTTAGTAATATTAAAAAAATCAAATAATTTCCTAATAGTATTTCATAAATTCAAAATTATTTAACTACCTATCTCCTCATCTTCACATATTGATTCAGTATTGTAAAAACATTAAGCTCATCAATTGTAGAATGAAATAGGTTTAAAAACTAAATTGAATTTCAATTATTTATTAACTTCAATGTGCATTCATAAGGTTTTTAGGTTTCCAAAACAATTAACATGGATGATCATTGAAAAATAAAGAGAATACATACTCCTTCACTTGACAAAGAAGATGAAATATAGTTTTAAAAAATTGACAATCCAGAGAAATACCAAGAAAAAATTACAGCTCAGACAAACACACAGCGCATGTCACTTAATATGATTCTCACATTTGAGTACTACATGCTTGCATTAGTAATATAATGAATTCTAGATGTATATTTATGCTTAAGTATTGAATTTATAAAGTTTTATCTTAGATTTCCAAGTTTTCTTAAAGTTTCCTAGACTTATTTAATTTTTACATAACTTCCTTGGACTTCCTTAAACTACCTCGAAATGTGTCAACTTCCTTAACGACCGAAGTTTATACCGAAACCGAAATTTAATACTCTGCTAACAAAATCTTTTGCAATTTATTGGTAAATATATATTTCATATTCAACTTATATTTAATTTTTAAAAATTAAATTATGAAATTATTTAATGTACATTTTCACTAGTATAGATATATATATATATATTGAACTAACATTACTTAAATATCTATGAAGTCATATTGCTAAACTGATTGATTGGAGGGCATTTAAGTAATTTGAAATACCCTATACTAAACGGCTATTATATATGGAATATGGCAGTAAAAAAAACACCATAATAGTGTTATAGTTATACTAACAGTGATCTATTTGGGTTATACCTAACATTTTTCCTTTACTTTTGTAGAGAAGTGAGGCTTGTATATATGCAACCACAATAATTCTTATATTTTGAAGTTTAAAATGGGTGGAATCCATCAAATCTAATGAGTAGAATCCATCGATTCTAATGAGTAGAGATCCATCCACAAGGTGCCCAATTGAAGGCTTTAAGCGAGAATGGTAAAATGTTTTTAAATAACGAGATGCCACAATATACAGTAATGATAGTAAAAATATATATTAAAAGCTTGGTATTGTATTTTCTACAAATAATCAAGCCTAAAAAGTAAGCTGGTGGTATGTATCTTATTCTTATTTTAAAAATTCTATGATAATATTGTGTAAAGCACGAATGTGTGTGTTTCCTATCATTTACCTACAGTAACTGTCTTGTAGTGTTATTGTGTTTCAACCCAAAAACCAATCAAGTTAGTCTTTAGTCCCTCCTCGGATGTGTTCATCCAGCCATGCACTTTCCCTCATAAAGTACCGTTGGGTCTCAAAACGGTTGGTACCCGTTTTGAGCTTCACTTGGGTGAAGCTTCATGAGGTAAGTGGTGTGTGTGGTCTGTATGGTGTGTGTGTGGGGGGGAGGGTTGCGAGGTGTGTGTTTCTTTTCAATTATGTACAGTAACTGCCTTGTGGTGTTATTGTGTTCAAACTTGAAGCCGATAGGGCTTGAATTTGACTTGCCTAGGCCTATTTGGGCTTTTTCCTTGGACAGGGTGAGCCTAGACAACACATGACCTGGCCCAAGCCCGGCCCATTAATAGCACTAATGGTGGCTGTAGTGCCTAAGACCCCATCTCATAAAGTGGAAAGCTGTTTTCAGTCAAGAAGCTTACTTATGGTAAATTTTGTATTAATTTTTTATTATTGGTGAATTTCTTATAGCTTATAAATCACAGTGGATCCCATTCTAGCTAAAATAACAGGTTAAATGCAAGGCATTGAGTAGAGCTCTCCTTTTTACATTATCATAATGGCAATCTTATAGTTATGGTGTGTTGCAAAATAGCCCCAACCTTTTTCAGTAATTACAAACATGCCATGACCATCGTGTAAAAAGGAGAGCTAGTTCTGTATCAACGCTGTGAATCTGAGCTCCAGCTCAAAATTAATCTCTAAAAAATTACTAATATGGATCAAGTATTAACATAGATACGTATATAAAAACTAAAATTTGTGTAGGTCCCTTGCATAAACGGACCACACTTAAAATCAGGTCAAGTTTTAATTGTTTCATGTTTGATGCTTTGGTAATAAGATATGTTAAGCCTTATTGGCCACTCCAAGAGCTCAAATAAGGGTAAACAACCCTAATGCCCCCCCCCCCCCCCCCCCCCCCCCCTTGTAGTCCACAGTTCTATTCCTTATATCCCGTTGGGGAAATGTCAGTCAGCCATAAACTTTGTGTTTGTGGATAGAATCCCCCCGAGAAGGGTTAAAATGGCAGTTCCCACTCCTTGGGAAGTACCAAATAAATGACTATTGAAATTGGGGTTCTTAGTTGGGGATGATTTAGTAGGAAGAAGTGATGAGGAATATGTAGACTTAATTTAAATGAGTTTTAATAAGTAATATACTCTAAAGTAATTTTTTCCCGTTGTACTTGTTCTTCATATGGAAAGATAGGTAATGCTAATATGCTCTCGTATTGGCACTATCCTGGTAGAGTCGATATGGTTCCTATATGACAAATATCATACTCTGGAAAGATAACTATGAGAGATGGTCATATCACCGGGGGCGGAGCCATGGCGCCCCCCCTTAGTGCACTAATATTAAATTATTATTTTTTTTAGTATACTTAGCACTCCAATTTTTTTTGTCATATATATAGTGGGCCTCCCAAATGGAGTCCCCTTATGCCCTTGAGGTTGCCACATGTCCCTACTGACATCCCTTAACTATGGTTAAAATTCACCCAATCATAGGGTTCACCTACTTAAGTTTGGTTTTTAGAAAAAAAATATTTAAATAATTTTAACCTTAGGAGTTAGTGAATTTTAAACTAGGGTTCAAAAAGAAATTGATATTTTTTTTTAAAACCAAGGATAGGTGGGTGAATCTTAACCACAATTAAGGGGTATTATTAATAGGGACACGTGGTGACCTCAAAGGCATTACTGGGAAAAAAAATTCTCAAAATAAAAAAACTACCTCAAAAAAAAATTTCTCGGGGCTATACCCTCGAACCCCCAAATTTCATACCCTCAAATCCATGTTTTTTTAATACATGTATTTTGACCCTCCCAATAAAAAATTCCTGGTTCCGCCCCTGCATATCACCATGTACACGGATTGCCCTATATATTAATAGATTCATTAGGGTAATGCAAAGCCATTTCAAGCTTCTGACAAGATGACTAGTTTGGCTCGTTTTGTGCTCATATTCGTCTTGGCAATGGCCTTGGCCTTGAATGAGTCAAGGATTGTCATAGGCAAACGCCATGGAGACCCTGTTTTCAGCAAACACCATGTATACGTGGGCAATGACCTGGGTGAAAGCTCGACACTCAACCTTCATTGTGCATCCAAAGACGATGATCTGGGCACACATGTGCTTCTATACGGCCAAAACTACACTTGGGGATTCAGGTCAAACTTCTGGGGAACTACGCTTTTCTGGTGCCACTTCAAATGGGGAAATGTCACCAACACTTTCACTGTATATAATGATAATGATTCGGAACAATATTATCATAAAAGCGCTCATTGGCTTTCGAGAATGGATGGGTTATACTATTACCATCATCATTATGGAGAGTATGAGTTGTATCATAATTGGGGAGAGTGAAGAATATTTGTCTGTATTTGGGGATGACAATGAATAAATTTGGATACTGAGTCCAACTTCCTTTAGATATTCATCCTTGTGCTTGAATGTTGAATGTTGAAGGTACATCTCTACATTTTTTTAGTTTTTTCTTTTTGAAAATGAGGATATCCAGGCCTCCTAGAGCACCCAATGAAGTCTCTGCCTCTTTGGTTGTACAATCCCTTTATACTACATAATCGGGAAAGTAGGGATAAATCCCTAAGGATGGCCAACAAGGGAAAAAAACTTGAACTCATGACCTCTCCTTCTTGGGGCGTGGTCTTGACCTCTAGCTCAACCATCGTTAGTTTATATAAGATAATAAATGTGGGCGGAGCTCTCAAAGACAACCTTTAAATGAAAGGGCTATTTTGGAAATTACATTTGTCTTCTATTTATATAACCAAAGTGATAAACCCATCTGTCAGTTGCTATCTTATTCATAGCACTGTGGGACAACCTGTAAGAAAAAATGATCTGTTTTCTTTTGAAAAATCCTTTAACGTACCTTTGGTTTCCATTTTGTAATGGAATGGGCCGTCCTCATTGGTCCACACCCCAATTTCAAATACAGACTAACTGTGGTTATGATACACTCTCTCCTGAGGTTAAGCAATCCAACTTTATTTTTGCAAAAAAAAAATTCTTAACTTTAATTTAGCAAAGCCTAATTAGGGTTAAAGGGGTGTTAAAAGGGACATGAGGTCACGGAGTAAGATATGAATTGGACCCGGGGTCCACTGATCACTGCTCTTTTCTTTTCTATTAGTTGAGATAAACCGTAAAAGATTTTTGCTAGCCCCAGTTGCAAATGTTCCAAATACGCAACTTAGTGGCTACAACTGTCAAAACAGTCCCTGTTTTTATTTTTTTTATCGGTTAAAATATCAAACATCTCCATATGTGATACCTACTCTTGCGTCTGTGCAAACATTTGAAGTAAATGCGACTGGGGCTAGCACTCCTCAACCGTAAATAGATTGTAAGAAACGAATTAAAATATACTGCAGTTGAACGGTTCGATGGATACCTAAATTGATGAACTGGGTAGAGCTCCAGCTCCATATTGAGGCTCTTAACAAGCTTGCTCGCCCTCACTGATCTTTGAAACCAAGGATATATTAATGTATTTTTCCTTTATTTTTTCAGATAAAATATAAAGTAGAAGCGGAGCATCTTTATAGTGTATTTTGGTGGCAATTTTGTAATTGCAAAAACGTGTTTGCAAAATTACCCCAACTTCTTTTCAAAATTACAAAAATGCTACCACCATTAATTAAAAGGGGAGCTCTCAAAATTAGACTCTTATTTTTTAAAAATAATCCGCTCCTAATATGAGAAGTGGATTTTGCGTTTTGCCCTCTTAAAACTCGTCATGTTGTTCCTTTTTAACTCTATTTAACTGTGGTTTAGAATTGTCAAGCCCCAAAACCTATACACAATAATATTAATATTTGTATAAATATCAAGGCGTGAACCGGAAACAAAATTCTAATATTAATGAAAATTAAAATTATTTAATACTCCATCAAACATATATAAATATACAGCATAACTAAAAACTCAACAACATGAGTTCTTCCAAAAACTAAATCATCTAAAGTTTTAATATAGTCTATCTCACTACAGGTCTCTCCAACTCCAACGGGAAAGAAAACTTTAAGGCTGGTTTCACTTGCTCAAACGAGAGCGATTTCTATTTTTCTTAATCATCACCTGAAAAGAAGAATCAACAAGGGTGAGCTAATAGCTCAGCAAGAGAATACAACTATAATTTAGATGCATTAACAATTCATATGATAAGATGACTAACAAATTATGCATATTGTTCAAAAGTCTTTACTTATGGTTCAATAGGGGTCTTACACAACTTACCCTAATGACCAAGGGAATCATTGGGGTCTCACACTGCTTACCCTATCTCTTGGGTCTCACACAATTCACTCATCTAAGAATTGAGTGTCTTACATAACTCAGCTCAATCTTCTGTTTTTGTGTAGGTACTCTACATCACCCTAAAATCATCATTAGGTGGTACACAACATCACCCTAGGATCTATTTAAGAATGTCTAACACAACTTAATTATGAAAATATAACAAAACATTAAATTACATTTATAACAATCAAGATCATAATTCATAATTAAAATCTACTATGCTATAATTCACAATTAATATCTACGCGGAGATAACATACTTTATTGCAATAGGGTTTTAGCTCTGTTCCTACAGCTAAAACTTTAGTTATAAATATCACATATATATAACCCTACAAATTGTCAATCTCTCATGATAATGGGGTTTAAGGTTTCACAAACCCCTAAGAGCTTGGAAAACATTTTTTCATACTAGTAAGTTTTGTAAAACCCTTATACTAGCATAAATAAGCTCAATTACTAACCAATTGATTAGTAACTAATTAATAGTTAAGTTTGTTAGGGGTATCTTTCAACCACCCAACAAATTAACTAATAAGATATAAGTCAAGTTACTAATAGATAATTTAGTAATTAAGTACTTAAGTTTGTTAGGGGTATCTTTCAACCATTTAACAAATTAACTAATTAGTTATAAAGGAATCCCAACAAAGCAATGTTTACACTCAAATCATATATATATTAAATTAAAGTATCTTAGAAAAATTAATTTGAAAATATCCATTTTCCCGTTTTTGGTTTTTGACTCAGGTTTCGACCTACAAAAATATTGATTTTGATAAAACTTTCTTCACAAAAGTTGTAGATCTTTTTGAGCTCTTCGAAACGATGTATTATCAGACTTACAGTCATAAAGTTATGACCCGTATACCAAAACTTTGTAAATTTTTTTAAAATTAACTTAATTCCAAAAATTCACCAATTATAATCTCCTAGATCTCTCATATTTTCTTTCCTAAAATCTAATATGTTTTTTTTTATCATTTATTAAAATCACTCATAACATATTTAATAAATCAGAAAAATACTTGTATAAAATATTTATCTGATCTATCATATTTTCATACATACAATCATTAACACAAGAAGAAAAATACATTAAAACTATTGTATGATCACAATATACTCTACATCTAAACTATAGAAGTATCTACTTGCCTTAAATTCCAGATCTCAAGAAGAAAACAAAGAAGATGACCGCTAAATGGGTTTGATGCTATCCTAGATGATTCAATGCTTCGAAATCCGGTTCTCTACAAGCATTCACCGATCTCCAAAACTATATGGTCGTTCTCCTCTCCTTCCCTAAACGTGTGTATCTCAGTCTCCTTTATTGGGTTAAAATCAAAGTGAGCTAATTAGGTTTTAACAATTCTATTGGTATTAACCTATTTAGAGAATTACTCAAATATCCCTACTAAGGTCTGTTTGGTTTTGATAAAGATTAAACCAATTTAATTCATTAAATTAAATCATTGGTTTAGCCCAACCCACTAAGGTTAGCCACCAAGACCAAACATCCAACACTAATTACTAGACTACCTTCAGGGTGTAAAATTACCAATTTACCACTCGAGTGTAATTAATTTGAATTAGGATCATTGCATTCTACCCTCCTTAAAGGAAATTTCGTCCTCGAAATTAACATACCTCAGTCAAGAACAAATGAGAATACTTCTCTTTCATTTCTGACTTCAGCTCTCATGAAGTTTCATCTTCATCATGATTGTTCCACTGAAGTTTCACTAATGAAATGGACTTTGCACGAAGCTGCTTCATCATCCGATCCAAAATACGAATTGGTTTCTCCACATATGAAGCATCCTGCCTGAACTCCAAGGCACTAAATCAATAATGTGAGACTCATCTCTCACATATTTCCTCAACATCGATACATGAAACACATTGTGCACGCTGGACAAGCTAGGTGTTAAAGCAAGCCTGTATGCCACAACCCCAATCCTTTCTAGAATCTCAAATGGTCCGATAAATCTTGGTAACAGCTTCTCCTTCTTTCCAAATCTCCTCACACCTCTCATAGGTGATACCTTCAGAAGAACATGGTCACCAATAGCAATCTCTAGACTTCTTCTTCGCTTGTCTGCATAACTCTTTTGCCGACTTTGATCAATTTTTAACTTCTCTCTGATCACAACTACATTTTCAGTAGTTTCCTGAACTAGCTCAAGCCGGCAAGAAAATCACCATCCCCCACCTTTGCCCAACAAATAGGTGATCGACAAAGCCTACCATACAATGCCTCATAAGGTGTCATACGAATACTGGCATGATAGCTATTGTTATAGGCAAACTCTACTAATGGCAGGTGATCTTCCCAACCACCTAAAAGTCTAAGATACGAGCCTAAAGCATATATTCCATCACTTGATTGACTCGCTCCATCCAGGCATTAGTTTAAGGATGAAAAGCATTACTGAAATCTAAGGATATCTTCAAAGCTCTCTGAAAACTCTTCCAAAATTGAGATGTGAACACCGCATCTCGATCTGAGACTATCTATATAGGAACTCAATACAGTTTAACTTGTTTCCCAAGTATTCGACCCTAGAGGGAGGTGAGGGTCTTGGCAAATTAAAATTTCTCTTATTCCCTTTTTGCGAAATTTAAACTAAATGAGTTAACAAGGGAATGTAAACTATCAATTCTTAAATTAAAGTGATAATAAAAGAAAGGATGAGAGATAAGAGAAAGCAAACACAGAGATTGTTTTCGAGGTTCAGCTCTCCAGCCTACGTCCCCGCCTTAAGTTTCCTGCTCAAGGATTCCACGATTCACTATCGTACAAAATTCTTATGGGTGAAGCCCAAACCTCTACAAATTTCTTCACGGGTAAAAGTCAAGTCTTTCCAATCTTCTTCCGGTCAAAGATCAAGCCTAACAGTGCAAGAGAACCGTCTTCTTTTCACTTTCACAAAGCACTCTGCTTAGGGAAGACGGTTGAATGTTGGATTTCAAATACAATTCTAGATTTTTTCAAATACAATTTGAATGTTGGATTTCAATCCAAAAAATACTCCTAAGATTAGTTGAATGATTACTTTAAAGCTCTCTCAAAAATCTCTCAAAGATAGGAGTTGAATAGCTCAAAATGGAGATTTGGGATTTCTAGGGTATATTCAATATAAAAATCAATGTGAGATTTAGAGTAGATGATAAAAGTTATTGCGCAGATTAATAGTTATATTTTGTTCATAAACAAACTCCTTTCATAGCTCAGAGAAAATAATAGCCGTTGTAGAAACACTAAATGCACAAAAGTCGTTGAAAAACTAGTCGTTATAGCATTTTCTGTTTCCCGCATAATTTCGTCAACGAGATTGGGAAGACAATCTCAATTCGTCGACGAGATTAGGACAAAGTTTGAAACAGTGGCTTTGTGACCAGTTTTGTCTCCGAAATCACAGACTCTATAATTTCATCAACGAGATCACTTTGTTTTCTCTGTAATCTCATCTTTCACTTCTCTAAATGATTGAGACATTTTCCAAGGTCACTTAGCTTGTCTTCAACATGATTTTCATCATTCTTATGATGTCTTAGGACCTTAGTATAAATATGAATTATTTGGCTTAGGCTCCTAAGGTCAATCTAGGTACTTTGAGCATTCAACTTTCTATGCTTTGAGGACTTTTTATATAAGTCCTAGACTCTCTCAAAAACAAAAAATAAGACTCTAAAGGATTCTTGAGAGTTGGCCTTCAAATTGAACTTGGATCTTCAAACTTGGCTTTGACTTCATGATCTTCCAACAGTTCTTCATTTGAGATTTTCCATTTTGGCTTCAAGTGAGTCTTTGATCTTCATGATCTTGAATTTGGCTCTTTAAGCTTTTTGTTGATCCATTTTGAATGTTTGTCATCATTTTCATACTTCATGTCTTGCAAGATGAGCTAATATTTTTATAATCTGTTTTTCATGAAAACTTGATAGAAGCATTACTACTACAAAGTTCAATTTATGATTGTGTTATCATCGAAATTATTAAGGGTACCTAAGGTTGTAACCTTTAGGCTAACAATCTCTCCATTTTTTATGATGACATAATAATGTAATGAAATGGGACTTAGCTCCCCCTCAATATATAATTTCCATAAAAAAATTTAGGTTAGCTCCCCCTAAACATATGCACTTGTATAATTATGACATTGTTCAATTTTTTTTTGCATATTTTAGATATTTTACTTGCAACATCATGATACCAAAAATAAAATTAATATGATATGCATTCATAGGTACATGAAACCATATTTGGCTAAGTCATTCATCATTCAAACCATTCAATGATTTAGAAGAATACAATGGATAGGAAATGAGTCATTTTATATATGTCAAAAAAAAAACATTTCCATATAAAGTATACCAAAAAAATATCTATTATTTGTCATTTATCATTTGCAAAAAATATATCATATGACATTCACAAACAAGTATGTCATTTACAGAAAGATACCAAAAAAAATATATTACATTTCATTTCTTCTCCCCCTTGGCATCATCAAAAAGAAACATATACAAAAAAATATCTATTTCTTCTTCTACTTCTTCTCCTTTGTCTTCATAAAAAAGAGCATTCTCTGAAGAGCTGGTATCACTGGAATCACTAAAAGAGCTGGAATCAAGTGTAGTGATGATGGGTTTGATGCCTTTGGGTCCTCGGGTACCTTGGATATCTTAGATGATGGCTGAAGTGCTAAAGGCTTCTTGATTTCAAAAATGTGTTTTGTCTTGAATGATAGGGCATGAGTGCCCATCAGAGAGGCTACCTGCTGAAGGACAGGGGCCTGAGTCCTGAGATTTTGATCTATGGACTCTTCTCTGCCTTTGATGAGAAAGATCCCATCATATAATCTCACAAACTGCTCAACAGTGTCTACTGCTCTCCTCTAGAAGATAGAAGTGGTGGCATCCACTCTCTCCTTAACTATCCCCATCTCTACAATGATATCCTTTAGTCTAGTCTCTACATACTCAAAACTTCCTTTGACCTCAGTCTGGAGGCTAGCAACATTAGACTCAAGAGAGCTCAACCTCTCTCTAGTCTCTGACTGGAAGCTCAACAAACTCTCCCTGATCTCTGATGAGATGACTCTGGAATACCTGGCCCTGTTGCTGGAGTAACTAAAGATGATGGAATATCAAAGGGAATGGCTAAGGAAGAGCCTGGAGCAAGAGGAGTGACAGAGAAAGGTCCTTGAGCTGAAAGAGATGGATCAGGGGCTAAAGGAGTGGAGACTGGAACAGAGATATCAGAAGGAGTAGGAATGACTAGAGTAGGCTCACTAGAAGGAGCAGAATCAAGAGCTAGAGGTACTGAAGGTGGCTGACTAGCCGGAGCACATGTGGAAGACTAGGAAGTAGGGGGCTTAGGTACCCAATCTTTCATGACATTGTGTCATTGATAACCCATCCTCATGATGGAGGCTCTGCTGTAAATGTAGGAGTCATCGACTTTTACTTGATCAGAGTAAGAGGAGAGAGGGATTCTGAAGTACCTAAAGAGTTTGGTCAGTGCTTGACCATAGGGAAGACACCCTGATTTTCTTCTTTTAGCATCATCCATAAAATGAGCTGTTGGTGTAATTGGGCTAAATTCCTGCACACATAGCCACTTAGCAAATACAGACAGATAATAATGCAGTTAAATAAATAATTAATTATTTAATTAATTAAGGTAGAGAATCGCTTCGTTGAGAGGCGCTACAAGTGAGTCTTTCTTGAAGATAGTCGAAGCCTCCCATGTGCAAGGGATATGGCAGCTCTATCTCCGGGATACAACTCAGCTCAGATTCTCTCCGGTCTTCCCAACGAGTTTGCACTACTTGGTAGAAGACGGAGTACTGATCTTCCTTTTGGATGCCCTTCAAAATAAATATATAAATATATGTATATCCATTTAATTAGGGTTTGCCTAGTTATCCAAGTGTCCTAAAGTCCCATCAGATTTACAGTAAGAGATAATCTAATTAATTGGACAATATCCAAAATTACCATTTTTACCCCTTAGGGTTTAAGGGTCTGTTTGGTTATAGGGTTAGGTCCACTCTGGTTTGGTCTAATCTTGGTTTAACCTATTCCAGTTTAGGTTTGCACCTATTCTGTTTAGTTATAGATTCTGGTTCTATCCAGAATCAATTCTACACAGAATCTGTTTCTGGTTTGGCCAGAATCAATTCTGCCTTAAGTCCCATTTGGTTACAGTTTTAAGTTAATCCATTTTAACTTAATCTGAGTCTGTTTAGTGACAAGATTATACTTAATTTGATTTTATTAGTTCGGGTTTAGTATGGGTACAAGAACAGGCTTGTTGAAATTAATCTATTCCACAAGATACCCCTAATTGGGTCCATCATGTGGATTATGGTAGGATCACGTCACCAAGATGGTTCTGCCCATGTAGGATAGATCCACTATTCTACTCGATCTGAAATCCCAGATCAAGCAACCGAACAGTATGGATGGTTGAGAAGCCCGAAGGCATTCTGCAACCTCATCAGGAGCTGGACAAAGCTATCCATTTCCTGGTATCCTGGATCTGGATCGATCCGGATAGCCTGCTGGGTCTGGTTCTGGGTTTTGAGCCTCTGGATAATGGGTCAAGGTCACCATCTTCTCCATCGAGCTCAAGGACCACCATTAATGGAGATCTCCAGGTTAAGGTCCTCCTAAGAGGTCCTTGGTATGGAGTCATCCTGATGGACCATGGCTACTCGGAGTAAACTGGACTAGGGTGTACCTACTCTGGTCTGGTGGCTCACTGGACTGGGTCCACGGATCAAGCTCACTGGTCTCTGGGATCCGTTGTTTGGGCTCACAGATCAAGCTCTGGTTTGAGTTCCAACAACTCTCAAACCCTCCCCAAGCCCTTCTATTTATAGAGGACCCAGGTCCCCTTGCATGCACATGGGCTCAGGCACCTGGCTAGGCCCTCCTGCACCAGACAGGCCACATGGCACACAAGGTCAGGCCTTGGTCAGAGCAACCCATCATAAGCCTGCACCCACTGACCCAAGGCACTCATGAGATCTGATCCACCTGACACACCCAGATCCGATGGCCCAGATCAGTCCTAGCATGAGACTTGATCAGACGGCTCTAATCAACCACTCTGATCATCCGATCAGGGTCAACCTAGATCTACGGTTGAGATTAGATCACAGATTTAATCAAAAGAAATAGCGACCCAAGCGACTCGCGACGATGTGCACGTGCGAAGTGCAAAGTGCACCTCATAGTGCCCAAAGCCCTATGCCCGCTCCCGACCTCGTGCCCGTGCATGTGCGTGCTTTTCCGATGTGGGACTAAAGAACTAAGGGAAATGCACTAAAAGTGTGTTTTCTCTCTTTCAAAAGATTAAACACCCAACCTAAACAAAGATTAAATTAATTGGGGGTTTTAGTCCATGATTAAAATCAAAACCCCGGATCTTAATGATCCGATTTTTATTCATTTAAAACAATTTTAAATCAAAAGTCAACATGAACTATAATGTATGAGAGGTCGATGGGTTTGGAAGTGAGAATACACCACATCAAGAAAACATCAAAATATGTCAAATATTCCCTACCACCTGCTCTAGGTACTAGATTATAAGTGATAATGTGATGGAGAATCCTAGAGGTAAGGGTGAGTTCTTTGACTTTTGGTTAGAAGGGTTTGGTGATACACATGAGTTTGAGGGTTTCTATAACATCAAAACCTAAAGTGTGGTTCATCTACCATTTACAAAGGATTGGAAAGTGCCTTTGGGAATTTTGAAAATTGTTTGAAGATCATCTTTATGAAATGAGATGTCTTGACCATGGACAAAGGAAGTTATGGTTTGGGTAGATTCATTGAACTTGAAATGAGTGTAAAAAATTTGAACAAGTTTGGGATATATATGTTCATTGGAAGCAATGAAGGAATCCCATTTAAGGGCTTTAAAGAGATTTTGAATGACCCCTAATCCATTCAGTTCTAAGACACCGAAAGCCACAACCTTACCGTAGAGAGGAAATCGAGAAAGGAATTATTCCTTGAATTTCTTCTTGTATTTGTCTGATTTGAACTTTGACACACTTTTTTGGGCTCTAGAAGGAGAGGAAGAGGATGCAACCTCTTTTCCTTTTGTGGTTCAAGTCTTCTTCTTCGATGGTTCTCCACTTTGGTTCTTGGTTTTTGGCATTTTGATTCAATGAATGTTAGGGCAAGAGTGATTTGAAGATTTGGATGGACTGGAATGATAATGGAGAAGATTTGGAGGAGGAATTAATAGAATAGCGAAAGGGAGGGAAAAGACCTAACTTGGGTTCAAGAGAAATGATTTGAAAATTTTCGGATTCTAGGTTTCTATTTATACTTACGACAAATTTGTCGACGAAATGGGCTTAGCCCGGAATTTTCGTCGCCAAATTAGAGATAGTGAACACATTGTTATTTCACTAAGAAAAATTTGTCGCCAAAATTGAATAGTGAAACTGATTTTGTCACAGAAATGGGGACATGAAAAAATTTGTTTTCTTCATTTCAATAATACGTCGATGAAACTGGGAAGCTGTCTTGATTTCTTCGTCGAAATCAGTACATACATAGAAGAAATTTATTTTTTCAATCTTAACCCAATTTCCTTCAATTCATTGATTAATTTAGCTTCGAAATTTTTATTTTAAGCATCCAAAACAATCAAATATAATCATCAACCAATTCAATTCAATTTTTTAATAACATGCCTTAAGATTTCATCTTTCAATTCCTTTTCAATCATCATTAGGCATTGTCATACAAATTCACCATTCATGAGCATTAAGTTCATTTAGCCTGGTTATACCTAGTTCTCTTCTCAGAGTACTAAATCTTTCATATTGTAGGAGTTTTGTAAATATGTCAGCTAGTTATTTGTACCCACAAATTCTAACACAACATCCTCATTTTGTACATGATCTCTTATGAAATAATATCTTATTTCAATATGTTTAGTTCTTGAGCATTGAATAGGATTCTTAGTCATGCATATGGCACTAGTGTTATCGCATTTAATTGGAATTTGATTATTGAATAATTTGAAATCTTTCAATTGCTGTTCCATATAAAAGGTTTGAGCACAACAACTCTCAGCTACTATATATTCAGCTTCGGTTGTAGATAGAGTTACGGAGTTTTGTTTCTTGTTAAACTACGAAACTAGTGAGTGTCCTACGAAGTGACAAATGTCACTTATGCTTTTCCGATCAATATTGCACTTAGTAAAGTCTGCATCAGAATAACTAATTAGTTCTAGTGATGTGTTCTTTGGATATCACAATCCTAAATCAATAGTCCTATCAAGTATATAAAAATTCTTTTAATAGCTGTCATATGTGATTCTTTTGGATATGATTGAAAGCTAGCATATATGCAAACACTGACTATTATATCAGGCCTACTAGCTATTCAATACAGTAAGCTACCTATCATACCTCTATATTTCTTTTCTTCTACATTTTTGTCTTTTTCATCCTTATCAAGCTTTGTTGAATGACTCATTGGAGTATCAATCTCTTTGGTATTATCCATTCCAAATTTCCTAAGTACTTCTTTGGTGTACTTAGCTTGATTAATGAAAGTTCCTTATTTGATTTGCTTAATTTGAAGTCCAAGGAGAAAGTTCAACTCTCTTATCATGCTCACCTTAAATTCATCTTACATGCATTTAGCAAACTTTTGACAAAGTGATTCATTAGTTGACGCAAAAAATAATATCTACATATATTTGAATTATTAGCATATTATCATTTTTGGTATTCATAACTAAGGTTGTATCTATTTTTCCTCTAATGAATCCATTTTCAAATAAGAAACCACTTAGCATATCATAACAAGCTCTAGGAGCTTGCTTTAATCCATATACGATTTTAGTGACTTTAAACACATGATTAGGCAAATTATGATCTTCAAAACATGGGAATTATTCTACATATACTTCTTCTAAAATATAACCATTTAGAAATCCTTATAGCTTGCAAAGGCAAGTAGCATCTTTATAACTTCTAGTCTAGCAACTGGGACAAATGTTTCTTCATAATCTATACCCTCTTCTTGGTTGTAACCTTGAGCTACTAGTCTTGCCTTATTCTTGATTATATTTCCAGATTCATCATTTTTATTCTTAAAGACTCATTTAGTACCAATAGTAGATTTATTTTTTGATCTAGGTACTAAATCTCAAACTTGGTTTCTTTCAAATTGATTTAGTTCCTATTACATAGCAATGCCCTATGATTCATATCTTCAATGACTTCATTGACATTCTTGAGTTCAATTTAAGATAGGAATGCTAGGTTATTACAAATATTTCTTCTTGTTCTAACACCTTTTTTCATGTCAGCAAATATGAGATCTTTAGGGTGATCATTTACTAATCTTCATGCCTTGGGAAATTGATATTCATTTTTATCTTTATTTTCTTCCTCATTTTCAACTTCAATAGATTTATCATTATTGTTGGAGTCTTCTTCATTTTGTTCATTGTTCTCTTCCTTATCAGTTTCTATGTTTTGAGGTTTCTTTAGATAATTTAACAATTTTATCACTAATCTCATCTTCATCATTTTTAGCATTTTCAAATAGATTTGATTCATCAAATATAACATGTATTAATTCTTTTACCAATAAAGATTTTTTGTTAAAAACTCTATAAGTTTTACTATTCATAGACTATCTAAGGAAAATCCTTTCATTTGATTTAGGGTCAAACTTCTTCAAGTGGTGTTTGTCATTCAGAATGAACCATTTACACCCCAAATACTTTAAAGTACCCTATATTAGGTGCACTTTCTTTCCAAAGCTCATAGGGGGGGTTTTATTAAGTTTGTTTCTTATGCCAACATTATTAATTACATAACAAGATGTGTTTATGACCTCGGCCCATAAATAATTTGGTAAGATAAGTTCATTAAGCATAGTCCTAGCTATTTCTTGAAGTGATCTATTTTTTACGTTCAACAACTCCGTTTGTTGAGGTATTCTAGGTATGGAAAAATTGTGATTAAAACCATTTTTTTCACAAAAAGATTCAAGTTCTTTATTTTTAAATTCTCTGCTTCTATCATTTCTTATGTTATTTATAGCATAGTCTTTTCATTTTGCATTCTTTTGTAGAATTTTGCAAATAAAACATGTGTTTCACTTTTATTTGATAGAAATAATACCCAAGTATATCTTTGTAAAGTTCATGTTTTTTTGTGTTGACATATTCCGGTGTCAAAACAAGTGAGTCTAGGTGTCTAGGTGTGTATCTTGTGTCATTGCCGTCAAGCATCCACGACAAGTAAAGTTGAAGCGCGTTGAAGAATCGGTTGATTCACTCAATTGATCATTTCTTTCATAGGATGGTAAGTGACCTAGATACCATATGACCATAGGTGAGAATCGACTTAGAATAATCCTAACATGTTGCCTTAGGTTGTAAGTGTCCTAAACTAACCATACGGACCCTAGGTGATGAGATAAGTAGTACAAAACAACTTAAAAATTCTGAAATTTTTCAAAAAACCAAGGTTATTTGTTTTTGGTATATCTCCCAAACCGTAGCTCGGATTTGGCTCCATAATATGTCAAAACAACCACGTTGAAAAGATCTACAATTTTTGTGAAGGGTACGAGACCCAAAAATAAAGTTTTAATTTCAGGTTTGCACCTCAGGGTCGACCCTGACCATTGAGGGTCGACCCTGGGTATAAGGGATTTTGTATGGCAAAATTTAACAGAAAGTTGGTTTTTTTAGGGTCGACCCTGAAGGATGGTTCGGTCGACCGAAATGTACACTTGGGTCGACCCTAATATGGAGTTTTGCTAAAATTCCATCTTTAGTCGTTTTTTATCTATTTTGAGTTTTTAAACCAACTTTTAGCAACTTCTAAACATTGAATTGTGTTCCCTATTTATATAGAACCCATCTAGTTCGTGGGGAACAACTTTAGGGAAGTATTGAGAAGGTTTTTAACTCCTTCTAGAGTTCATAAACACTCTGAAATCTTATTATTCTCCTTCCCTTTGTTAGTGCATTAAACCTAGAGTTTGCAAGCCCAAAGTTTCAATTTTGCTTGTTTGGACTTGTCCTTTGAAAGAGTCCATCTAGGTGTTGATTTCTATCAAACCATCAACCCGTTCTGGATTAAACACTTTGACCGGAGTGTTCCAGAGCCTTTGCGAAGGAGATCGATCCGAGACGAATCGTGGATGTGTGAATTGGTCAGTGGAATCCGAAGTCGTCATTGACGGGGAGATTGATCGGAAGGTCGTGGACTGTTTTCGAGACACAAAGAGAAGTACGAGTGGCTGTGGTTGATCACGGGACTTAAGAGTACGTGATGACTTTTCGAGGCGTGGAGGACTAAGAACTGAATGATCGAAGTGTCGAGTCCGAAGGAGTCAAGTTTGAGTCTTGTAAGTACTTGTTTACTTTGTCTTAGTGGATTCTCATGGCTGGACTAGGTCTCGATACGTCAAAAAGCGCTAAAAACCACAGTTAAAAACTGTGGTTTTTGGTCAAAAACCACGGTTTTTGGCTGTGGTAGGATCCGTCGAGAATTCTGTAGTGGTTTTTATCAACAACGGATAATGACAGTCATAAAAGAGGGAACAAAACAACGGTCTAAAACCGTCGTTTATGATTAAATAAACAACGGATTTTAACCGTTGATTATTTAATTATAAACGACGGTTTTAAACCGTGGTTCTTCTTTATTTGAATACTAATTTTAAAAATCATTTTTTCCTGAAAAACAACGGTTATCGACCGTTGTTCATGTTGATTTAATCATCATTTCAGGAAATCGCTTTTATCCTAAACAACAGTCTGAAACCGTCGTTTTTTATAAAAAAAAAATTTTAAAAATATTTATTTTTTTTAGCCATACATCACCTGTAATACCTTACAATTCATTAAATATCATATCAACTATCACAATCCACTATACTACACTCAGTCATCGCATCCAATACCTAACAATCACAATACGTATGAAACACTAAACCATCACTTGAAACACCCTACAATCACAATTCAATTAAAAAACCTAACCATTACTTCAAACACTCAATTATCGTAATATACTTCAAGTCAAAATTAACATGTTCATTATATGTTTCATCTAAAAATAAATTATTAACTAATGAATAAAAAAAACAAGTCAAAATTAACATGTTCATAATTTACTTCCTGTAATTGCAATTATTCTACTGTGAGTTGAATGTTATCTCTTAACCAAAAAAAAAACTAAAACTAATGAATAAAAAAAGTCTAACTACACATGAGAAATCAAAGAAGCTTTGTAAAAGGTATGGGCCAAGTAATAATATCCCCAGGTGTAATATCTCCAAGTGTCCCTTCTCCTTCATACAAATCTGCAAGGATATCATAGACTTCATCTACGATGACGCTATACGAACGACAGAGGGTGTTGCATCTCTATTTATGCGTCCAAGTGCAACTGTCTTCCTCTTGAAATTCATCAATAAACAACGTGATGATATTATGTTAGCAGGAGATTCGGGGAGGACTGAAGATTGTCGTCTTACCTACAAACATTAGAAAAATAATGTCAAACACTTCACAAAATGTTAATCATTACTTTCCATTTCAATCAAAATTAAGGACTATTAAATATAAAATTACTAGGAAACACGTACCCCATGTGATGCACCGATCAAAATTGAGACATCGAAATGATAGTAGAAGAAACTTTAAAAGAAAATGTAAAAAAAACACCAAATCTTATAATAAGAAAGTTAAAATATATCATTGCAATTGAATCTAGATAGACAGAAACCCAATTACAAAAACATATTGGTAGGAAATCAAGACACCTAAATGGCACTTACTTTGCCTACTTCAATGAGCATGACTCATTAGAATGCTACTCTATATATATACTAGTTTGGACAACTCTTGTCCATTGCTGTCACAAAGCCCCTTCAACTGTCCATGAAATGTGTCCCATTAGAGATGGAGGTTTTTCTAATGTCAGATATCAGGAGTATTCCTTTAAGAGCAATAGTTTGGACAACTATTGTCCATTGCTGTCACAAAGCCCCTTCAACTGTCCATGAAATCTGGTTATATTTTTTTAACCAATGTGGTTAAATTATACCAACAATGCCCAACTATATATATCAGTGAGATTGAATCTTATAAAAGAAACGTTGCTGTGTTAATGTGGAGGACGTCCATGTGAGTGAGTGTGTTGGCTGTGTGTGAAAGTAATGTGTTTATCTTTAAATCCAAAAAATATATAGATGACCCGAGCTGTAAAATCCATAATATGGACTTCAAATATGCATTCCTTAATCCTAGAGTTCCTATTGTTGATAAAAGGTTATATGCTACGAAATATTTTCTTTAAAATATAAGACATTATGGTAAGCACATCCCAAAGAGAAGACTCCACTCCTATGTTGATGATAACAACAACATAGCACTCTCCAAAGAAAATGGTTGCTATGAGATGCAATTTAATCGTCCAGTTCATTTTCTAGAATTAGCGTTAGCACCTTCATTCTCAGTCTAAGAAGTGTATGAGGATGGGTAGGGTGGGGAGAGGGGCCATGGCCGCCCCCCCAAAATTTAGGACAATCCTATTATTTTAGGACCCCTTCTCTTAACCAGGCTCTCCCGGTACTCGGAATCCATTAATCTTTTAAATACATGTACTTTCCCCCCCCCCCCCCCCCCCCAAGGAAAAATTCCTAGCTCCGCCCTGAGGAAGGGGAAAATAATTCGTTTATAATTCACGGAATTGTTGGGTGGCATATTCATGAAAAAGGATATCTTCACTTTTGTATGTGTAGAACATTTTATCAAGTTGGCTACATTCACATCAACTTAATTAGGAAAACGGGGAATTCAAACATATCAGGAGGGAGGAAAGTTTTAAAAATAAAAAACTGTTTGTTATCATGATCCATCCATTGTAAGAAAATTGAAACATCAAGTGCATCAGTGTTATGTTATTTATGTGTAGAATACTATATATATCAAGTTGGCTACATTCACATTAGCTTAACTATGAAAACATGGAATCCAAACATATTAGGTGGGGAGAAAGTTTAATAAAAAACTGTTTCTTATCATGAATTATCCACAAAATGAAGCTCTTTTAATGTGAATCATAACACCTGGGTTTGTCCCAGTGGTAGTGTATCTCCCTTTGGGGAGGAGTGACTCGTGTTTGAGTCCTGGTGTGGCCGTTGAGTGCCCACCCTTGAGTTCTAACCCACCTAACCTTGACATAGATAGATAAATGATATAGCTGGTTATCAAAAAAAAAAAAATGTGAATCATATTTCTTGATGAGCATCATAAGCTGTGCACAAAAAAACAAATCCTCATAGGTTTATGGATATCTTATATGCAACCTGAAGAAGATGTCAAAACTAAAATGATATTAGTAGGCACAGAGAAATATCCAAAAGAAGTACATCTAGTAGTAGATGTGGCTATGTTCAATCCTATTCTTCGTGAATCAGATGATGAGATTCCTACAGACCCTGTGTCTGACCCCATTAGTGATTCCAAGGTTCTCACTATCTCAGCCGGAAAATCAAGCTTCTGATAGGGGATTCAGACTATATTGAGAAATCTAGATAGGGAATTGGTCTAGATGGTTTACTGACCTATTCAGTAAAGATGATGACTCCTCACCTAAAGATGAATATAACCTTGAGCGATCGAGGCGTTGGTTAGATACAGGATGATTCAATGTCAAAGGAAAGCATAGATAACCATACACCTTGGGCAAGCACTCCAAACTGGATGATTCAAAAATCAGAGTACTTTGCTGTGTGATGTTGGTATGTGATTTGAATTGATAATGGAAGATAGATTTTGACAAAGAAGATGAGAATGCCATGTAAATTAAATTTTTGGATGGAGATAGTTTGATAGGGGGCTTGATACATGCCATGACGGAGTAACGGTTAATGCATTGAAGAGTGAAGAGTTACGGTTATGAAGAGTTTTTGGGAAGAAGATGATGCCCACTGATAGGGGGATATGCAGGACAGGGGGCTTGATACTTTGTGGCAGCCTACATCATGATGGAAACAGAGGAGATGCTCGATCAGGTGAACTTGATAGGGGGACTCGATCAGGCGCACTTGATAGGGGGATTGATACACTGTGGCAGCCTACAGTATGGGGGAATCATAGGAGCGTTAATGAATAGCAGGAATAACGGTAAGGGTTAATTCCTTGAAAAGCAACGGGTAGGATGGAATTAAGATGAGGTTAAAGCTGGTCCAATTCCTACATGGATATCTACGTGGCTTGATAGGTGTCTTCAAGGGACAATCCAACGTGTCAAGAGGAGAAAGACTCACTCTGCCTTAGTAGTAGTTAATAGAAGGGAAAAAATAGTAAAGATAGTAGTTGGTTTTATGGTAAATAAAATAAAAAATCAATCAACAAATTGACCCCACTTATCTCATTATAATAGTAGATATATATATATATATATATATATATATATATATATATATATATATATATATATATACCAACATTCAAAATGTTAGTAAGAAATTAACAATATCTTGGCGCTTTGAGGGGTGTTAAAAGGAACACGTGTTTGAAAAGAAAATGTCGTTCCATCTCGGTCCCCAGTCCCCACCTTACCGATTCAATTTGGGTTGCCACCTAACTAACTTCACAAATTAACCCATTTTAGTCCATGCTAAATAGTTTTAAGATTCTTATTTGAAAGAAATATCTGAATGCATGAGTGGAATATTGTGTGGTGACATGATATCTAAGTAGAAAACAATCTCCAATGGGGCCTTTCCTCCCATACTCTTTGGGGTATCTGTTTTTGTGTTTCATTTATTAGTAGGTGGATAAGTAGGAATGGAAGCATACCCCTGAATCTGAAAATCTTTATTTATTTTCATTTATTAGAGAAAGGAGAAGAATGGGTAGGATGGCAGCATATCCGACGGACTAAACCGTTACGAAGCCATAACCCTGAATCCTTAGCATTTATCTGGGTTGTCACGTTACATACTTCACCAATTAACCCATTTTAGTCCCCTATTAAACCATACCCCTGTTTAACCCAAAAAACAAAACAAAACAAAAAACTGAATCATGCTCAATTTAGTCACGTATGACTAATTCACACGCATGACAGTAATTGAGATCTGTAATCTTGAGACTGTCGACCCACTCCCTCATTTCAATTTAGTCACGTATGACTAATTCACATGCATGACAGTAATTGGGGTCTGTAATCTCGAGACTGTCGACCCACTCTCTCATTTCCTTCCTTTTCTCCACACCCTTTCAGCACAGACCTTTCTTCCATTTCTCCTTCTTCATCCGCCAGAGTGGGTTGACACCATTTCGTCTCTTTCTATCCCTAGCTCTTTGCAAAATCCAAGTCCCAAATCCACTTCTCTAGCTCTGTCTCTCTCTCTCTCTGTGGGTCGATCCGCCGAAGTGGGTGCAAACCTTCTAGTCTCTTTCTATCCCTATCTCACTGCCAAACCCAAGTCCCGATTCCTACTCTCCCTCCATCTTTCTTGAAGGATTATATCGACTATCATACGATCAGCCACTTCTCTGGCGGTTTCTGAGTTATAAATTTATGCAAGTTCAGATTAGACTAATGTAGCAGTGTGGAAGGAAAATATTAGGTTCCTTACCATTTACATAAAAAGAATGTTGGTGAATGCTAGGATTTCGTACCAACAAAAACCTATGTTAGGGATTAGTTTCTATTAAAAAAAGGAATCTGGTTTCTGCAAAGCACAAAATAATAAGCAGAAGAAGAGAAGTAGAGGAAAATACCGCATTTTTAGAGGGGCAGTCCAACTATATGGAGAAATCAGACTTTGTTGTAGGATATAGGACTGTAGAAGAAGAAAAGAAGAAACAAGAAGAAGATGCGGCAACAACAAATGAAGGCCGAAAAGCGGCAACAGTGAGCAAGTGAGAGGGAATCGTGCAACTAAATAGGGATTGTAGAATAGTAGCTAGTTATGGTTGACAATTACATTAGTACCCTTTATTAACTACCTAATGTGCTAACATAAAAATGAAATTTTATGGTGTTATCAAAAGATTCAATCAATCTTTTTTACCCCTACCATTCTCTTTATAGTAGTAGAGAAGAGATAAGAAAAAAATCTGGAAAAAGAAGCAAACTGTTTAGGAAATTCCTAAGAGAAACAAAAATATATATAGACAACCAAAATTTCAGTTTTAAAGGCTCCACCAATTGTAAGGCTCCACCAGTTGTCAAGCATGAATGCAGACATATGGTTTTAGGCTCTTGGAGATCAAAAGTCTCAAAATGGACTTACTTCTAACAACCTCATGTATCACTATTGTCACGTGTTCTTCATTATTGGTTGTAATATAGACATTTTTAGAGTTGCCATACTACACAACTCTTTCTTTTTCTTCTCATGGATCCTAAACATCATCCCCAAACGACACCTCTACCCTTTTTTTTTTGCTTTTATTAGGTGGTAGGTGGATTTAACTTATTATTACCACGTGTTCATCACCTATTGGTTGTAACCAGTTTAGACATTTTGGGAGTAACCATACGATAGTGCGACATAACTCTATCATATTTTTGGCACCAATCCTAAACAACATCCTCAATCAACACAACTCTACACTCCTTTTTCCATTAGAACTTCTAATGCAAACACGCCCTTCCACCAGCATTTAACAGTGCATGGGCCACACTATGAGCCCTTAAAGTAACTTGCATGGGGTATATACAATGGACAAGGCAGGACATTACACTCACATAACATCTCAATAAGAAAGGACAGTGGGTCCTATAAGGGCTCACAAGCACGGTTGAAACCCACCTATTTGGGACTAGCTTTTTTGATCTATTTAGTTAAACAGAATAACATACTCACACACTATAATATACTCCACACACACTCGCCCCTTACCACAAGGGCATTACACCCACAAACCCTGAAGAGTTTTGCATTCAGATTCAAACAAATGGTATAACTTTTCAATCAAAGAATACCACTCAAACTATCTCGACTAGCATTCAGTGCATCATTGTCGTAATATAACCCTTTAGGTAGATATAACAGACTATTTTTAAAGACAGAGGATCTGTTTGTTGGGTATTTTAGAGAGAGATAGTGACTGTCTTCATAGACATATGTGGGATGTTTTTTTCTAGATAAGAGAGTGGCCTATTATGTGAGGATCTGTAATGTCTATTTTTATACCATCACCTAATAACTAATTCATGCCTAATTATTAGAATATGTTTTGGAGAGTTGCATCTAAACCAGCCCATATGTACAAAATAGTGACATAGTCATATATGAATAATACTAAATATGCACCTTGAAACCTCTTGGGATGAAAGTAAAATCAACCTCATTTTAATGTTGATAAATTATAGGAATAATACTAAGCTAACATGATTTTAAACTCTACAAGTTACAAGATTAAAAAGACATACATAAGAAACATAACATAACCAAATAAAACAAACAAGAAATAACTTAAATAAAAAATTTGTACCTGAGTACTACAAAACTCTGAGGAATTCGGCATATGTCTCCCTTCTGTAGAAACTTGGCTTGATAACTCAGTCACCCACTTATCCATGGCATCAAGTCTTGACTCAAGGCTTTCACGTGCTTTCCTCTCATGTTTAGCCATCTCCTTGTAAGGAGCTGACACATGAAGAGTAGTCTTACAAACACCACTACCCATTCCTCGTACACGTCCCCTTCCATCATGGCCACAAACCTGAGTAAGGAAAAACTTAAATTAAACAAGAAATTTAACTAGAACAAACACAATACAAGCGGAATTCAATGTATCACATACCAGTGCAACAGGGTCATGGTCTAAATCTTCCTATCCCAATGATGGATTCAAGCTAATAATTTTTCTAATTTCATCCTGTAAAATAAATAATAATTAGTAAAACATGTATTACTTGCTTATTGACATAAATGAATAACATTTAGATTTTTTTCTCACTATTTGCTGGCTTGAAGTGGGAAAAGGACAAGTTCCATCCTTTTTGATGTGGGTGGCCATGTATAATTGTGTCCTAGTTATGCTACCACTCAGACTCTCCTTTTTCTGTAAAAGAATAAGCAAATACTTAAGTAAAAGTTAATATTTTAATAAATTATAAGAAAATAGTAATTTTAGATAGATAGTACCAACTTCTCCGCAATCGTAGTTGCTCCTCGTCTACCAGATGTATGCGTGTTCTTCATTTGTAGCCTAGATGACTTTCCCTTTTCTCGACGAGCCTGGCCATCTACTGTTGAGTAGAGATCAACAAAACGCTCACAGTCTTCTCTCCTCACACGATTTGGTAGATTTCTTTTCCGTTCATCGTCCGTCTGAAAGCCATCATAATGCAAGCGGAGTTCGTGTTTCCACTGTTTCCATGCTAGATTGGCTTTTAACAATATTTGGCTTTTGTACATAGCTGGAACGTCATAACCGGCCTGTGATAAACATTAGAAATTAAATAATTAATAAATGAACTAAAGAATAAATAAGTTAACGAATGCTTGAATGAACGAACCACATGCACTCACCTGAACATTGTTCCATATAAGCTCCTTAATTGCATCTGGCACAAAACGCCAATCAGTGTATGCAGGTGGACAATGTGTCCTCGCTATCCGTCCTACAAATGTGGAGAACTTTGCTGCGTCGTCTTCAATTGGCTGTCCCTCCTCGTTGAATTTTATATGTTTACGGGTACCTAAACAAATAATATATTACTAACAAATAATTAATAACAATTATTAAACTAACGAATATAATAAACTCACCACTTGGAGGATTCCCTCCCTGTTGAGACTCATTGGGCTGAGACCCACTCGACAAATGTCCAGTCATGGAATCAAAGAACTGATACAACCCAAAAATTTGTAACCAAATTAAACAAATTTAGCAATATGAATAGCAATTCTCTCTCTATATAAATACATATATAAAAAGAACAAATCTCTAAACGATCCATTTGTGTGTTATTTGATAAACAAACACAATTAATCCACAACTAGCGTACTATATTGCAAAATTTTCAAACACAACATATCTCTACTATTATAAAGAGAATGGTAGGGTCAAAAGTGAAGATTGATCTTTTTTGTTAATGACCAGTAAATCCTATAGTTATTACTCTACTATTATCTTCACTACTATTATCTCTTCTCTACTATTATAATGAGAGAAGGAGGGATAGTGTTGACTAACTTTTCTTACCAAAACACCCTAAAATTATTTTATCATATTACTGCATAAAATCAGTTAGTTAGGGATATTGATGTACTTTTAAGTATAACTAAAACAAAGAGAATTCAACTTATCTTTAACCACCTAACACACGTCTCTCCCTCCAAACTCAATTTTTAACCACCCCACTCCCCCCTTTTCTCTCTCTCTAACCACCCCCACCTCATTGATTCCCATTTAGGATCAATTTCAAAAGTCTGAATATTTGGGTCTATTATTTCAAAACTTTATTTTACCAGTTTGAAATCGGGGCTACAGAAGTGCTTGCGAGTTTAAGATCGAAACTTAGTGGAGAAATAGGAAAAATGGAGGAGCTGGTCATCAGCGAGGTTCAAATTCTACTGACTTCGAAGGAGGATTTAGTCTCAATGTGATCACTTGGGCTTAGTAGGGTTGTTTTCTATTTTTTTTTTTTTAGGGTTTATGTGTTTCAATTTTGTTCGGCAATAGAGGTTTGTTGAATTTTAGATCCTTATTGAAAGATCAGCATCAGTACATATCGAAACTTGCTTTTCAAAAATTGGTTTTAGAGAAAATGTATGCTTCCCTCTTCTGTGTTTTTTTTGCTTTATTTTCCTATTTGATTAAAAATAAATTTTTCTTTGAATTATTTACAATCTTTGCATACACTTTTTTGTTGAATATCACTTAAATCTACAGGTGAAGCTTAAGAAGGGAGCGTACAATTGCGTTATGTGAAGCTAAATAAGGATCAAGCGCAATTAGAGGAGGTTAGGCCAGGAGAACTCAATCAGCTTGTTCAGGTTCTAGTACTGGTCCTTCTTTTCTATTTATTTTTCTCCATATTTTTTTGGATATATGGAGTCTTTCAATATCTGTATGCTATGTGTGTTTCGAATTGCTTTTGATTGAATCTTAATTCTCAATTTTCGTCTGATTTCGAGAATTTAGTGTCATTTTTCCATATATTTATAGGGTGTGTAATCGACTGTTCCAAACGGTGTGCAAATGTCAGTTTTATGCATATTTTTCAATAACAAATGAGGGTAGTTGATATGTTGTTTACAGAGATCAAATTGAATTTTTTTGCACTGTAGGTGGTTTTTGCTAAGTTTAAGGAGCATAATCTGGCTCTTGCAATGGCATATCCAGTATCAGAGTTTTAATATTAATAGATACACTTTGGCAAAGTAAAGGACAACGTAAATGAATTTGGTTGATGGATTCTCAATAATTTTGAAGTATATTTTGTATGATTTATTGCTAGAGCTATAATACTGATGAACATTTTTTATTTGAAGAGATGGGAATTATAGTCCAATTGCTACTTATGTACTATCAGACCAACATTCATGATTTCGTTTATTTGGAGGGTCCAAATGATGTTTTGGATCTGTTTGGATTGGGCCAAATGCTTAAATTTCTTAAAGATGCTATTTTGATGGAATTTCTGTCGTTGATAAATGCAATGAGTGTGGACAGTCTATAATTTGGACTTATATTTTGAAAGCTTTAAGAGTAGTGCTATCCCTACTTAGGGAACTATTTATTACTATGTTATACATTAAGAGATCCATATAAAAATTTCAAATTATGTTATATGTATTGAATATCAAATTTATTCAATTCATGCTTCAAGCCTCTCAATTGCTCTATCTATATTAGATTTTTTTTGGGTAATTATGGATTTGAGACTCACGTGAAGAACATGCATTTTGATAGTATCAAAATAAGGAATTCACATGAGTGTTTAACAATTGTAGCAACAATCAGAAGAAAGAAGTTAAATGATCAAATTCCAAATCATTTTCAGCCATTGATCTTTACAATCAAAAATAATATAATCTTTAGGCTTATCATGATATTACCATTAATCTTCATCACTTCTACTATAATAAGCTACCAATGATGATTGATGTTAAACATCTGCTTTCGTTCTTGCTTCCAAAAGCTAAGGGAATCTTCAGGAAGCATCCATCATAGTTACAATCTCTTTGAGCAATCTGACGACAACATACCCAATTCTCACTAGTTTGATCCTTACAATAGAAAGACTGAGATGGCTTACGAAATCCAAGAACACACAAACGGAACCTCATCGGCTTCAAAGGAATTCTTGAACTTAACATATTAACAAATACTAAATTAAGTGATCTGGAGCAACATAACATCCATTTGCGTTATTTCATAGACACACCCACATCAAAAAGAAGACTATTTCTTTGAGTCATAGTCATAGTTAATCCAATTCAAGTATTTGTTTAATGATCCATAAGAAGAGACTTCTTCTTCGATCGAGATTCTTATCATTGGCACTTGCCCAAAACTTGTTACAGCCTTCATGAAGACCACATTGTTCTGTGTGTCATGCTCATTTTGAAATCCGCTGTACAAATAAACAATCCATTAGGCATATTGCACTCTATGAACATGGGTCAAAGTTCGGCAATCAGCAAGCCTCTTCAGGGTAGGATATTTGTTCTTTTTCTAGTTGTTGTTTAACAAGAATGTAAATCCCTCGCCTTTTTTATTGGTTGATTGTCCCTGCGATTTTTCTCACTAGACTTGTCTGGCCGTGAAGAATGTCTGAGATACTTTCTGTGAAAGAATAGGGACTCCATTTAAATAAGATATCATGTGTATCAAATCAAAATAATAATTAATAATATCGTGAATTCAAATATTGCTACTCATCCACACTCAACTATTTCAGGAGGATGGTAGCCCACCCATCTGCGTGCTTGCTGGAACGACAAATTGAAGACGGTATACCTTCCCCTTTTATTGATAGCGGGAGGCAACAGGCAACTCATCATCCAAAAATATACTTGTTCCTCTCGTAGGTGCTTTCCCTTCTTACCCATACGGTAATGTATCATGGCAATACCTCATGATTCTTCCATGAGGTACTGTCTGTACTAGACCCATAGGAAAAGTTTGATTAACACCATTCTTGGTATGTTTTCCTAACCATGCGCAACTATCTTTAATCAGAGATCTATGTTAAAACACATTAATTTAAAAAAACATAATTAATTCAAACATTACATTACCTCTCAAACGTGATACACTCCATGATACTCTAAACAGGTCCACAATTGGTGCTTTCCTCCGCAACCAAGTGCACAACAAGGTGTGTATAGAAACAAAAACTGAAGGCAGGAAAGACTTTTCCGAACACACATAGTGTTTCCACAATGCGTTTTCTCATACTTCGAAAGCTGTATGCGGTTAATGACCTTGGAACATAGGGTATTGAAGAGATATCGATAACTGTCGACATAGCGGAACGCATGCTTATGTTTCTGATGCGTGCATACAGCAAACACCTGGTAGCAGATGTTGTATGAGGAATGTGATAATCATGTGACTTAGGCACTTGAGTTGAAAAATCTTGCAAACTCACATTAGGTTCCAATTACCACTATACCCAATTTGGGAACTTCAAACTAAACAAGGTTACCAAATTTCCTTCCAACGGGATAAGGAAAAAGGAGTTTGGGACAATCTAACTTGCATTCCTTTCAATGGCTCATAAGTTTTTCCGTATCTTCTTGCCTTTAGATCCTGAAACGGGCCTCATCTCATCCTAGTCTTACCTTTGTTCCATAATTGTTGCAATTAAGTTTCTGCAAGTTTTTCCGTGCCCACATCTAAATTCTGTCGAATAGGAGGATACTTTACAAATTAACGAGATGGTTAGTATACAAAGTGATGTATACCACATCACCTTACTTCATAAAATATAATAAAGAGCACTTCCACTACGGTAGTCACAGAGGATTGATCTCTTTGACCATGCACGGTTCTCTCTTATCTGGATCTCTTTCTTTCTTTCTGCTACCTTTCCAAACTTGGTCGGAATATTCAATTTTGATTAATACTTCAGGACCCATCAACCGGCAGAAAGCGTAGAGAAGGCTTCCTGTTGCCTCCATAACTTGTGACTTTGGCTCCTGAGTAAGGAGACTTGCATCTGTTAAAATCTTCTATGGCGGCGCATATAAGCAAACGTCTTTCATGTGGTAGCACACTGGTCTATCATTTGTCCAAACAGGCCAACCTCCTTCTGCTGTCCTACACCCGAAGGTCCT